>APFE031742096.1:149731-220383 GCA_000404065.3 Pinus taeda | reverse complement strand
TTAATTGCAATTCATCATTTTAATACTCAATAAACTAAATTAAATTCCCTAAATTACTACCTAACTAAATTAAACTAACTAGATTAGCTAAATTGTTAACTTACTTACCTCTGCAGGCTTGCTCCTCGCTCCTTTCTCCTCGCTCCTCGCTCTTCCTTGCTCCAAACTCTTGCTCTTCAAGCTCTTCAAATTCTTCAAACATTCACAATGAAATGTTTTTAGGCCCAAAGGGCCTTTTAAAACAATTTTTTTTTATAAAATTTTGGTTTTTTCGGGTCCGCGGAATTTTTTTCCGCCGACCCGCTCCCGGCCAGCTCAAAATCGCTCCCGGATTAAAAATCGCTCCGGGAGCGACGGAGCGGCCGCTCCCTAAGCCGCTCCCAAAATCGGCAGGGAGCGAAATTTGGTAGGGAGCGCGCTCCCGAAAATCGCTCCCGTCCGGGAGCGATTTAGGGAGCGCGCTCCCAAGCCGCTCCCGAGCCACTCCCGCCCGGAGCGCGCTTCGGGAGCGGGTTCGAAGGGGGGGGGGGCGCTCCCCCGCAACTATGGGTAAAAGACATTCACAAGCAGTTATCTCTCAGAGAAATCACCTAATATCAATGCCCTAGATTTCTCAACATGGTATCAGAGGTAAGGTGACAAAGTCAAGGAAAGGCATCTTATCAAGGGACACTCAAGGAACAAATCTCGAGAAAGGCATCAAGGCAGATATCATCTTTAAGGCAAGATCTACAAAGGAAGCATTATAACCCTAGATTGAAGGAGTCTACAAAGAAGCCTTGGGATCATAATCAAGAAAAAAAGGCCAAGTTGAAGAGATCTACGAATCAAGGTCCTTACCATTGAAGACATCACCAAGAAGTCATCAATGATCTTCATCAAAGGATCCAAAGAGATGTCACTCTTTGTGGGATCAAGGATCACTTTTGAAGAAAACTACCTTCATCAAGGAGAAGTTTTCTACTCTCTACATCATCATCAACATCAAGGAAGCAACAAGGAGAAGGAGCATTCTATTACGTAAGTATATTTTTGTCCACATCTGAATTTGTCAAAATGTCTTTTTGCAAGGAAAGCAACAAATTGGTTGGGGCTTCAAATTATCTTGCATGGAAGAAAAGCACAGATCTGAATCTCATTGAAAATGAGGTTATGGAACATGTCAAAGGATCTATCACTAAACTAGAAAGGAAGATGCTCAAGCTCTTAAAGTATATGAAAGGGGAAGTTAAGGCTCAAAGGATTCTCATAGAATCTATCAAGGATCCTTTCATTCCATATGTATACAAACTTGAAACTTCAACAGAAATCTATGGCAAACTGGTAGAGTTGTATTTCATAAGCACTGTTGGGGAAGTCATCTCATTAAGGAAAGAACTCTACAAGCTGAAGATGTCAAGGGAAGATGGAATAGCCTCATGCTTTATGAGGATATATGAAATCCGGGATCAACCACAAGATCTGGGAGAAGTCATGTCTGATAGAGAAATGACTACAGTTGTATTAAATGCACTACCAAAGGAGTGGGGTAACTTTACTTAAAGTATTTATGGGAAGAGAGAAGCTACTCCATTCCAGGATCTATGGTCATTGTGCAAGATTGAAGAATCTAGACTAAAGGCCAAATCTGATGTGGGAGCAAGTGAGCAAAATCAAGCATATGCTATAATGACAAAGAGAGGGAAAATTTGAAAAGTTTGGTCCTCAAAAAAAGAAGAGGAACATGGCTATAATCAATGTTTTAAAACTCGCCAAGGTTTGACTTCGACTCCGACTCCCGACTCGTTATCGACTCGATCTAGTTGATTTCAATGATTCAGTTGTTGCAAAAAATAGATTAAATATTTGTTGTTTTATGAAAAACATAATTTTAAAGATTTTCATTCATGTTTCCAAACACAAAGCATTAGAATATAGAGAGAAGACAACATATGATCAAAGTAGGCTCATGAATATATCCATTATATCAAAATGGCACCCAGTGCACTGTCTAATACATACATGATATAGAGATCAAAACAAAAATACATAACCAAGGAGGCTCTAAATGGCCACTACAACAAAAGTAAAACATCACTAGTCACTAGTCACTATTGGCTATTGCTAGAGAAGCTAACATCATCTGGCTCAAACTCTGAATCAGAGTCAGATAAGGAAAGCCATGGCTCCTCCTCTTCATCATGATCTCCAATTGCAACTGTAGAAGTAGTAGCACTAGTAGGTGCAACAACTGCATGCTGAGATAGACGAGCTATGCGCTTGCGTCGTGGATGAGTAGAGGAAGTGCCTGCAACTAGAGGACTTGGGGCTGGGCCTGGTACTAGTGGATCTGCATTTAAATGAACATGATGTTCAACTATTGCCTCCATCTGTAAATCCAAATCAATACTAATATCCTCATCAGAATCAAACTCTACTGGATGACTCCCCACTACCCCATCTGATGTTGGATCAATATCTTTCAACACAATGGGATCTGTATCAAGTCTTTTGTTCAACAATTGGTTGCGTCTTAGCTGGAGGTTGTATTGAACATAGAGTAGATGATTTAACCGTTTTTGTTCCAAATAGTTTCTCTTCTTCGTGTGAATAATCTCAAAGATAGACCAATTGCGCTCACACCTATTAGCACTACAAGTTTGACTCAAAATATGGATTGCAAACATCCGTAATTAAGGACAATGTCTACCAAATGCCTCCCACCATTGTGCTGCAGGAAACATAGTTGTGTAATGAGTTAGCTCAACAAATTATATCCAACTTTCAAGTTATAAATAATTTAACAAAATATGAATTTGAAAATTGAAATTGTTTGTTTACCTGGCTCATCTGCTTCCCTTGCAATCCTTGCTAGGTTCTTGCCAAAGGTACCTGTGGCTTTGCTGAAACAAGTGATCTGTCAGTGTATCTCCTGCTAGTCACTCTCCTAAGGGACCATGTGGTCAATGCTGTCAATCAATCCATCTCTAACCTCCCCAGTCAAAGCTTTTGCCTCTAGAGCTTTATAATGATACCTTGGGTTCAAAAAAAACCCGGCTGCATGTATAGGGCGATGAAGTTGATTGTTCCATCTTTGATCAATGATTTCATAAATGTGCCCATACTTAGCCACTCTATCCTTGTATGCTGCCTTTATTTTCTCCTTTGCTTGATCCATAGCCTCATAAATGAAGCCCATAGCCAATCTTTCCCCATCCACCAACCACAACACCTTAACCAATGGCTCAACAACCTTCACAATCTCTGCTGCCTTTTTCCAAAATATTTCTTCTTTAACTTTCTTTCTCACATCTTTGCCATCATGTTTGCAAGACCATTGACATTCCTTCCATTCATCATTGGAAAACACCCTTTGCAAGTTTCTATGTTGGGAAATCATAGATTCCAATGTCAAAAAATGAGTTACAATTCTAGTGATGGCGGGCCTAACAATATCCTTGCCCCCTATATGTTTACTCATCAGGTTCAAAATCCATGATTGATTGTAGATATATTTTGTTATGCTTTTGGCATGCTCTACAATGTTCTTGATCCAATATATTTTACCAATATCCTCAAGCATGAGGTCTATGCAATGTGCATCACATGGGGTCCAAAATATGGTTCTATGTTTTTCCTCTAACATTTTAGCAACAAGAACATAGTTAGAGGCATTATCTGTAATGATTTGAACAACATTAGCCACCCCCACCTCTTCAACAACCTCATCCAAAAGATGAAAGTTTATGATGGTACGGTTCCTTTGATTAGTCCATCCATTTAACATGATGGTCTATCCTGTTTTTGCCCATGAGCTTTTGTAATCTTTCAAATATTCATCAATGGACAAAATAGGGCCTTTGAAGCCCTTTCCAGCAGCAAATATGGCATCAAACATAGGCTCATAATATGGTGAACGAGAAGCATTGAAGGGGATATCAGCATCATACCACCATCTCGCTATGTAATCAAAGGCAGTTTCTCTCAATTCTTTCTTCCAATGGTCATCTAAAGTGGGCTGCATTTGACCTCTATTAGCTTGAGGACCATGTGCATTATCAGAGGGAGAGGAGGGTGTGAAATAACTTTTGATAGCACCCTTCTTTTTAATTTTATCCTTACCCTTTTCTTGAATAGACTCCAAAAAGGGAGGAACATACCGAAAGGGGTTGGATGCATCAATGCAAGGGATAAATGAAGAGCCCTCATAATCAAAATCGGGGTTGGCAGCCATCATGTGTTTTAATTTCTCTTCCTCTCAATTTCAGCCTCTATTTCATTTTTCCTAGCTTTTTCTTCCTCAAACTTCTCAATTTTTTCTACCAACTCCTCCTTAATATCCCCAACTTGTTCTGCTGGTGTTGCACATGGAGCAATTTGGCCTCTTATACAAACCAAGTGTTTTTTCAGCCTATGACTACCCCCTCCACCTCCCTTAATTTTTCTATGACAAAATTTGCAATGCATTTGATTATTAATCATCTCAGCACATGCCCAAGCGACATCTTTCATTCTAGGAGCCATTTTCTGATATTTGGACTTGAAAATGAAAGGAAACAAATCTGAAAATGAAAAAAAACAACTCTTCATTGTTCATTTCTTTTACAAAAATTACTCCTTTTCAGATTTGAAAAAAAAAAACACAAGCAAAGGCAGATTTGAGAAGTGAAAGTTCATTTCTTTTACAAAAGTTACTCCTTTTCAGATTTGAAAAAAAAAAACACAAGCAAAGGCAGATTTGAGAAGTGAAAAAAAAAATACCTCTAGGCTCTAGCCTCTTCAATGCTACTCCAATGTTTGCCCAAGAAGCTTCTCATTGCTGCTCCAATGATTGCCCAAGACTTCTCATTGGTGCTCAAAAAACCATCTCAACATCTCTTCACAAACTCCTCACAAATGCTCACACAAATGCAATAAGATAGCTGTGAGGGGGTTGGGTAGCTTTTATAGGCTTGGGAGAGGTTAGATGGACAAGCAAAAAACCTAAAACAGAAATGTGAGGGGGTTGGGTAGCTTTTATAGGCTTGGGAGAGGTTAGATGGACAAGCAAAAAACCTAAAACAGAAAAAGAAACCAAGTTTGGAGTCGACTTTCCCTCCAATTTCCGTCTTTGACCGGGTTTGACTGGCTCGACAAGTTTAAGTTGGACTCGGTCGAGCAGGCCTGTTTATTACTGAACTGACCGAGTGGGTGACCAGCTCGGATGATTCGCTAACAGATCGGCCTTTGGACCGGTTTTTGTACCAAGCCAGCCCGGGCAAGGGTCCGACTTGGTCGGCTCGGCCAAATTTTAAATCACTAGCTAAAATACAATGCTATGGTTGTCAAGAATGTGGGCACTATATGAGAGATTGTCCTAAGCTCAAAAAGGACAATAACAAAAGAGGAAGAGAAGAAGCCCACATCATCGAGGAAGTGGAGGAAGCTGAAAAGAATAAATGCAAGGAGGAAGTAACAGATCTCCACTATTTAGATAGTCTTACTCACCTAAGTTCTTTTCAAGTTCCTAAGACTTTTGTTGTAAGATATGGCTATCATGATTCATTAAATGGGATGCATGAAAGCATCATAGAAGCATTGAAAGCAAGAGCTTGGGACATCATCATAGAGAAGCATGAAAGATGCTTAGAATCTATGGAAGTCAAGGATATAGCTCTTGGGAATCTCATTGGAAACATTAGTGGCAAGGTCATCTAGTTAATGATTCATCATACATCTGTCAAAATGAAATATCTGTTGATGGGGATACTTTAGATCCTCAAGATTCTCTGATGGAATCTTCATTGTAAGGTTCACTAATCATGAGGGGAAGCAAGTGTTTCATCAAGAATTCCAAACTTGTGGAATTCATGGGATGATGGTATGATGCCATAAAAGTGAAGCAAATCAAGAGATTGAAGCTCTTCCAATCAAAGAAGCTGTTGCAGGAAGTCTGGATGAGCCAAAGGGAAAATGAGGTATGTATGCTTATATTTGATATTGTGGAAGTCATGTAATATGGTTTCAGATATCATAAACCAATGCTCTATCTTAAGAGCATGATCAAAAGAAAGGATCTCCTCTTTTAAAAGGATGTAGGAATGCATGGGCCACACATTCACTAGATGAAATCAACATAATATGTCCTCATATGAAGTATGAGGTGGTTGACTACAATTGAGGAACTATGATTGAAAACTCCTAGGAATGAAATGTGTGAAGAAAGGAAGAGATCATGGAATATGCAACCATGGTAAAGGCAATCAATATCTGAAAGACTAAGAAGATTTGACTAGGATATCTCCATGGAAGATATGAAGACCATGATGGAGTCTGAAAAAGAAAGAGACCCTTGACAATATATATGTTTGGGAGATGTGTTGATATGTATGCAGGATGTTGATGCAAACTAGAAGATGTCATGATGAAAGACCATCACAAAGTTAATGTTGATTTTAATGTTCATTCCTTTATTTTTGAACAAATATCTAGATGGATTTATGCAGAGCTTTCGAGGGAAGATCTATGGATGTCTTTCACCACCAATGCACATGTAGTAGGATGAAAGACCCTTAAGTAAACATGGCATGAAGAAAGCAGCATGGCATGAAGGTAGGTCAGATATGGACTGGTGGATCACTTTCCGATGATGACATGGCTGAATTATAGATGAAAGTGATGGATGGTTGGTGCACTATGTAGAAGTCCCAAACATGAAGACTCCTAGATAACGAAAATATGTTAATGACATCGTGAGGAGGAGTTCTTCAAGCAGCTGGTTGTCCGATCTTCTCCACCTAAGGAGTTGTTGTAGGTCCCTAATTAAGAGGGAGTCTGGAAACAAGTTTCTTACTTGGAAGAAACTTGGAAATTCCTAAGCCAAGAGGAAGCTTAGGTACATTCCTTCCGTAGGAATGAATACATTCCTTTATTGGAATAGATATGTCACCCCTTATTAAGAGGGAGAGATAGACACATCATTCTTGTCTTCACTTGGGAAGACAAAATGGAGGATTGGGTAAACATCTATTATCCGATACTCTTTGAGGATGAGTTAGAGCATCCAAGATAAGAGTAGTTGTAGAGGACCGATATTCTTTGAGGACTGATAATCCAAGATAAGAATAGTCCTAGTGGAACACACCAGTGTTTTCAAAACCGTTTTTAAAAACCGGCCGGTTAGCAAGGCCGCCGGTCTAAACCGGCCAAAAAACCTGGTTGGAAAGGCCATTTCGCCATTTTTTTGCCCTAACCGGTGAAAACCAGCCGGTTTAGGACAGAATCGGTCGGTTTGTATCAAACCGGCCGGTTCTGTCCTAAACCGGCCGGTTTTAGGCACGCCCACCATAAAGTTAAAAAGGCATATTTTTCACTGTGTTTCAGGGGTTTGGGGGGGAAACTAAGGGTGTTTCAACCCTAACAATGTTGGCAATTAATGGTAATGTTAAATTCTTACAGTAAAAATGACATTTCCTTTAATTTTCATTTTCATCCTTTTACTTAAATTTTTAACATTACCATGAAATGACTCAGGATGTTTGAGAGTGGTTTCGACCTCATTGGATTTCATATGGAGAAACTAGAATTTTAGATTTCACTCAAAATTCAGCAGACTTAATGGTTTTCAGGATTTCATGGTTTGGGGTAAACAATAAATGCAATCGAAGTCCAATAATGAGCAATACTCCTATCTAGATCCATGTATTGGACGATATTGATCAACATAGAATGGGTGGAGACTGCAGAACTGTGTTTGAGGCTAATTTGATATCGACATGGCTTTAGCGGGGGGTGATGCAGATTATGTTGGGGCATCAAAACTAGGATCATAGCGCTCAAGAAAGCAAAGAACCAAGGAAGGCACTAGTCATGCAGGTCGACAAACTCGTGCTTCGTTAGGTCCACTTCTTTGTATGGTGCATTGATACTGAGTGCAGATCATGCTGAGGCATCCTCAGACTCTGAACCAGATGATGTCTATGTAGCTCTTGATGATGATCCTATGTCTAGTAGTGGTGATGAACTTGATGATTGATCATGTGTACACTGCAGACTTGTAGTAGGCCAATGGCCTCATAGCTTGCAACATTGTTTTTGGACTTTATAGGCCATTTAGAGCCTCATTTCTTATGTATTTTGCTATTTTATCGATGATATGTATTGTACAGGTACTTGGTGCCGTTTTGATATATTCACCTTTACATGGTATATAAATGAGCAAAATTTGCATATTTTGTCTCTATTGGCTTGGAATCATGGTTTTACATCTTAAAAATAGTTTGTTTCATTAAAAATTAATTATTTAATGTATTTTTTAAAAACCGGTTCGTTTAGACCAAACCAGTCCCGGTTAGACCGGTTCCGGTCGGTAAACCGGTTCATTAGGTGGACCGGTCCGGTCACCGGTTCCGGTTTTAAAAACATTGGAACACACCTTGAGAACCCGTGTGGGGTATGTTCCAAGAGAGACAATGTTGAGGGTGTCGATACCTCATTGGTCTCGCCAACATTATGCTAAGATTTGGTGGAGAGATAGAGCTGTTAGTCAAGGCCTTGCTATGTGACAATGCTGGTTGATATGATGCTGAACGGATGGGTTACCAAACCGACTCTTCTTATGAGAAATTCTTTGGATTGAGAATGACCAAGTACCATTATGAATACCTCCCTAGTTAAGAGGGAGTGTTGAAAAGTGTAACTAGGTTTGATCTTCATAATGACGTGTAATTATGATTTTATGTAATTGATGTAAAGAAGAAAAATAAAATTATTATTGTAATGCTTGTCTCATGGGTTTCATGAGCATGGGATTTTATGTTTAGTGATGGCTCCCATTGTGAGCCTTCAGGATTTGTCATCTTGTCATAAAATCAATATGAGTCTATGCCGTTTATGAAGGACCCTTTTTGGGCATGTTACATTTTTGTATGAGTCATAAAAATTATAAGAAGGCCCTCCAAGACCAAGAAAAAGTCACTTCCTTCAAGTCAGCGTCAAAAGAATAATATAATCTCTCAAGTAGACATGTCGTCTCACAATCATCTCATGCCGACTTATATACATGGGAAAACAACTATAAATAGGGCAGTTCAAATTCCATTTCACAACAGAATTTCAGAGAAGTAGTTCGGTCAAGATTTGAAGCTAGTAAGAAGTGCGAAGGTCATCAAGGGAGCCTAATAACCAGCGTGGAAGAAGGAAAGGAGCAACGAGGTCTCTATTGTTGTTTTTGGATTGTTTTTGGGCGAACTTACCTCCACACGTGTGATATTGCAGACCTATGTATTGCAGAAAGAAGGCTGAGGTATTACAGTCACAGTGAGAGAGGATTTCGGATGAAAGACAAAGCCAAAGTGTCAAGAAGAAGTCTCCTTCTAGAGCGAAGAAGATATAAGGTCAAAGTTGGTCAAGTTCATGTGTTAAGGGTTTCTCAACTAGAACCAAGGAGTGCAAAATTGAACCAAGGGACCGAAATTCTAAAGAGTAGTCGTGAAGGAGGAAGAAGTAGAGATTTGATCGCTGTAGGAAGAATCTCATCAAGGAGGATTTGTGTCTTGGTCTTGTAGTGGCAAATAGATCAAGGGTCTTGGTCTTGGTATTCGTCAATTAGAGTCTCTATAAGAAGAAGATTTTGTGCATGGTGTCCTCTCAAGTGGGAGAGGTTTTGGCCTTGGAGAATAGCCTACATTCTGTGTCTCTCGTCTCTTTATTGTTTATGCATTGGTAATTGTTTGATGAAATAAAAACACAATAATAATCTAAAGAGAGAATCTAATCTAAAAGGTAAAAAGCATTCACAAGCAGTTATCTCTCAAGGAAATCACCTAATATCAATGCCCTCGATTTCTCAACAACGAGTTCTATCTTATTGCTCACATTCAAAATTGTGCTATCTCTTGTACTAATGTTTGTCTTGCAACATTACTATCCTTGTAACTTGGAATATTATTTTCATTTGCAATACGATATCTTTATTTGAGCATTGTTTATAAGGCATTGGTGTATCATCTATATATCTTGTTGGACGTCATATTGATTTAATCGAATCTATCTTTGATATCTACATTGCTCATTTCTAATCATACTTGCTGATTAATCTTTAATCCAAGTTATATTGAATGGTAATTGCCCTGCCCTTTATCTCCTAGAGGTTGTTATCTCCAACACATTTTCCTTCAATAATCATATTTAGGATCATCCGCCTTAGCTTACTTAGGAGAAAGCTTAAATGGAGAGAGTTGGAAGCAGGTGACAACCCCTTCTCTGAGTGTTGCACCTTAAAGATTATCCCTGGTGGGGTTGAAATTTTTTCCGACATATAGGTGTACTTTGCCACAGATGCTTTCAAGATTCTTCATGACCATTTCTGGTTCATTCTCATTGGCTTTAGGCAGAAGCCAATGACCATATTCCCCAAGTGGTCTAGTTTTTTCGACTTTACCACCTATAGGAGACTGAGAAGGATGGATTTAATTTTTTGATGCCCCATCTACAATGAGATCTGAAGTGGATACAATTGCCTTTTCATTGGAGTCCCAAAAGTCCCTCTCCATCTTTTGCTTGTATTCGAACAAGTGGTGCTTGGTATTATACGTGTGGGAGGCTTTTGGGCTTATATTTTCTTTCCTTAGATTAAACTCACCACTAGATAGTACCAGGATGATCTCCTATTTTTTCCTTGTGCTTAGACATAGAGGGACCACGAGGTAAGTAGAGAGAAATTCCACCTTAGCTTCCAAATCCATGAGATGTTGAGGAGACCCTCAAGCTTCACTTGTGAGACCCTTACGATATTGTTGGGTTTGGCTTTGGGTATTCTATCTTTCACAGCAAACACACTTCTTCCCTCTTATCTAGACCTTAGTGGAGAGTGACCTCTTCCAAGTAGCATGTTGTGCCTAGATCTTCCAGTGCTTCCAGATCTTCTAGTTCATTTGGCAGTTCTCCATTAGGGGTTTCTTTGTTTCATCCTTGGATGGTAGGGGAGATCCACCTATTGTGAGCACATATTTAGAGGTTAATAGCTTCTTCTTCTCATCAATTGGTAATGGAACCCCGAAACCTTGAGCACATTTTCTAGGCACATTCAATAGAGACATTTTTCTAGGCTCTTGAAATCTTGATAGGGTTTCTTTCTTCTCTAGGATAGCCAGCTTTTTATCTTTTTAGTTTTAGATGTTAGACTTTAGGTCTTTGACCTCATAGGTTAGATATGCTTTAATAGGAGCCGCACTTGCGCTCCCACTATGTATTGATTCTGATGTAGCTAGCAGTGCCTTTGACCTATTTATGGTCATTTGTCAGACTTAAATAAAATTATCTTATTATCTTTTCACACTTCGTAATGAGACCTTGCATCACTCATTATTAAGCAATGCGTTCTCTTTCTTATCCTTTTGTGTACTCCTATCTATGATCATGTGAATATAAATCCAATGGGTGCTCTCTCTGTTATTTTGCTGAGAGAGCACCCATATTTGTTGTGAAGTCACCTAGACATTCCCATTCCAGCTCTTGGTTTAGGGCTGGGACAGGTTTCCAGCTGAGGCTAAGGAGTTAGGTATATACCCTAGTTTTCTTCCATCACAACTTCAGAGGTTAGGAGAGATCCAGCATGTAGCAGCCAACTACCCCACAAAATTATTTGGTACCTTATGTATGGTTGGCAACAACAATGCTAGCTCCCTCTTTTTCTGGTGCAGATTGATGTTTCTCTTCTTGCATAGAGATTTACCTATTTCCTTTTTTTCGGTATGGGTTTCACCTTGTGTTTACCCTTTGGTATTCTTTATTTTTATTTGTAGTTATTTTTGTGCATAGGAGTTCCCATCGGCATGTTCACATTGCCAGTGTCACATGTACTTTCTAGTCCCATTGACGTTTTTTGGTCATTTGTGGACATTACCATGGTTTCTTTCTTTCTGGATGGGAAATGCCCTAGAAATGTTTCTGTGCTGCTTCCTGGGCTTCTCATCCCTGTTTTTGCACTTGAGTTCCCAGTTAAGTAGATCCACACAAATCATACAACAACAAAGTACAAAGTACAAGCTATAATTGTCAGATGATGATTTCGCAGTCTCAAACGCCTTTATAGGGTGATGTCTCTTGGTGAACTCGTCCATTTTGCCAGTAGCAGTCTTAAAAACTTCTTTTGTATGTCATAACATAATGAAATAACATATCATTGCTCTTTCCAACAAGTAATGAAATAACTTGTATTATCTTGTAGTGTTAGGAAACATGTAGATGAAAAAGGTGTGTGAAGGCCCGTTCAGGTTGAAGAGCAATGCTATAGTTCCTGATATTGGCAGACCTGTTTAAGCTTTAAATTTTAATGATAATGAAAATAAGTCTTCTCTTGCTTTCTCTAATTATGTATTGATATATGCGATATAGTTTTCATGGTGCTTATCCGTGATGCTTTATGTTTTGGTGAATCAGTTTGACTAATTTTGCCCAGTGTCTTAATTCTCTTAGCTTTGATGAAATAATTCTTTTTTATCACAATGTTGTTTCTTCCAAGACACTTAAGATGCCAACTTCTAAATGATTCTGCAAGCTTATTTTTCAGATGAAAATGGCATCCTTTTTTACTTTGGTCTTTGGTTGAATGGCAAGGAAACATGGTACCAAATGCTCCCTTTTTAGTGGCCCCACAGATAAAAATTAATTAGAACATATTGCCTTCATTGTCTGTAATCTACACCCAGGCTTTACTGGTGGTTGGAATTGTTTGATTAATATTGAATGTATTGAATGAGGTATTGAGCTGCGTACACTTGTCTATATACTAGCATCTGGCTGGGTTTAAAAATCGAAATTTTACCTATATCTGCACAATGTTTCCAATCTTTAGGGGCTTAAAGTTTCTGGTGCGAAAGTATTCTCTATTACTCTGTTAACAGAGGCATTTTTGTCATTCTCCCTTGTGATTGCCAAGAACTTTCATATGCTTTTTCTTACATTATTATAATCCTGCAGGGCATACAGAGGCTGTTCTTTCAGTAGCATTCAGCCCAGATGGACGACATCTGGCGAGTGGTTCTGGTGATACTACTGTTCGATTCTGGGACCTTAATACTCAATCTCCATTATACACATGCACAGGTACAGTTTGCTCTCTGTTTAAGTTAATCGGGTTTGTGTTCTTTCTGCATGTGGGAAGAGATCCCACATAAATGTTTAATCTTCGTAACTGGTAGTGCATTATTCTTTGCTCTGTATGCTGCCCATAAACTATTATGGAAACATATAAATTCAGAAAACTTGATGTTATTGTGGAGGGAAAGATGGATTTAATATTAGATTCTGGAAGGAGGAAGAAGACATTGTTATCCTTCCTGTTATTTAAATAACTTGATCAAACATGGGCTGAGCAGGTCGAGGGATGGCAATTTTGCCACACTAAATTGTTACTGCTTAAGACATCACATGATATTCAACTTCTTTTTCAATGTTAAATTTGATTTCCCTTGGAAGGACAGTTGGCAGAAGACCCCAGAGTAATCCACAAGGATTTTTGCATGTAGTATACTTACGCAAGTATTAATAAATGTAGTTACTGATGGCAACATTGGTGCTATTTGATGTTTGACAGTCACTGATTACCCTCTTACTGCCCGTGTACAGTGCATATTCTTGTGATTATAGACTAGGAGGTGTATTAGTTAACGTTCAATGCATTTTCTCAGTAGTTTTGTGTAGTAAGTACTCTACTTTTTATATTTTGTATAAAAATCTTGTTAAAATTGTGGCTACTCCTGTCACAGAATTCAAACCTTTTCAAAATTGTGTCTATTGTTTTCTCAGAAGGAATTGTGTTAGTCATAAGAAATAGAAGATATTCTTTACATGCAAGATGCATTCCCAACCACCCAAGAATGGTTTTCAAAAAAGAGCAACAGCTATTACTCTGATGATAACCTGAAGGAACTTACCCCTTAAGGGGAAAAATGAACAAAATGTTCCACCTTGATTACAGGAAAAAAGATTAGCCCACCATTTTGCACTATCTTTCCAAAATAAGATCTCATAAAGTTCTGTAAACAAAGTCCAATACCTCATCTATAAACATAATGTCCAAACAGCCCAGAAAACTAAACATTATTGAATGAAAACAGCAGCACAGATGGTGTGAAACACAACCCCCACTAACCTAATCATCAAATGACAGAGAACATCTGAAAAGAAGAAGTGAGCAGCAGCCAACACTTTAGGTAGCATATATAATAATAATAATAATAATCCAATTTTAAGGTCGCAGCCAAGCCAGACACCAAATTGGTGTATGAGACCCCCTTGTTTATGGAACAAGGGACCCACCTCCATGCAACGATTTGACTGCTTAAGTCTGTAAACACATACATACTCTATCCTTCTCTGGCTTTGAATTTGTGACCTCTTAGGAGGAAACATATGCCCTTAACCATTAGGCCCACTCAAGCCAGCTTCTTCATGAAGAATGGAAGCAAGACTGCAAGATAACAGTTATAGAATAAACTGCCCGACTGTTTGCTGAGTGTGCCATTCCCTTGATTCCAGAACAGTCCATATACCAGCATCCAGAGATAGGCCAGCTTTGGAAATGAAATCTGCATCTTTGTTATTTACCCTTTATACATGTGAGAAAGAAATAGTGTTAAAAAATCACAAAAAATTACAACTTCCTCCAACATGGGCCCCGAGAACAGATTCAGCATCCTATATACCCCATTTACCAATTTGACTAGCACTGAAGAATCACCATAAATATGAATATGAGAAACTGTTAAAATTGGCAACTAGGGCCAAACTCCATGTGGGTCATCTTATTAATGGCAGCTGATATTTTTCTTGAATCCCTCTCATCGAGAGGTGTAGGATTGATCTAAAGATCATCCGATTCCGATAAGTATTCATGGAGATATGAATTTATTTGTGTTATGGGACAATTCATCAAGGTCGGCCAGCAACCAAATCAACCCCACTTGTGCTCAACGTTTTGGTATAAATAAAGGAGGACTTCAAGTCATTTAGACACTCATCTTCTTGGTGATCTCTTCCTCTCCACTTGTCTTTGGGTTTTGGTGGGAGGAGAGACCTAAAGAGGATACATTTCCCTAGAGGATGCCCTATCCTATACACTGTCATGAAGGAGACCTCTATGCTGCCCTAATGAAGATCAAGCTTCAGTCTTGGAGGAGATCTGGCCACAGATCTAAGAAGCCCTAGCTACAGTCAATAGGCGTTCTAATGCACAGCAAAGGGAGCCCTAATCCGCAGCAAAGGGAAGGCTCTAATCCACAGTCAAAGGGAGCTCCAATACACAGCCCTATCCGCAGATCTAAGGAGCCCTATATGCAACCAAGTGGAGGCCCTAATCCGCGGATCTAAGGAGCCCTTATACGCAGCTAAGTGGAGGCCCTAATCCGCAGTAAAGAGGGAGCCCTATATGCAGCCAAGTGGAGGTCCTAATCCGCAGTAAAGAGGGAGCCCTATATGCAGCCAAGTGGAGGCCCTAATCTGCAGTTAGGAAAGGTCCTGAATCCTAATATGCTGTCCAAAAGAAAATCATACGCAATCCAGAAGGAGCCTTAATATGCTGTTAACATAGGCCCTAATACGCTGCCTGAAATAGCCCTTATCCGCAGTCCTAAGGGAGCACTCATTCACTGTCAATAAAGTCCTAATTCAGCAACAAACACAGCAATGTTTGCTGTAGGTGACTGTGTGTTAAAGGAAGCTGATATAGACATTAAGCCACAGTTATACAGTGAAGGAAAGTGTTGAAGTCTGCTCCTTTGTGTTGCTGCGTTAATTTACTTCAGAGTTGCTATGTGCTAGGCCATATGCCATAGCATCATAGCAAGGGTTTCTTAATGACTGCGTGGAGGGTTGTTAAATGCTACAGCTAGGTGTAGTTTGAAGAAAGAAGGACGCAGGTCTGTGTGGGCAGTTTTAAGGTAAGGGAAAAAGCTGATTTGCTTGGCTGTAGGTGACAGCTAGTGCAGCAGCATGATGATCTACATGCAGCATGAAGTGAGAAGCAGCAGGATGATGAGGTAATGCAGCATGCATTTGGATGCAGCTTAGTGCAATGAAGTGCTCAGCATGGTGCAACATGAGGAGATGCAGTACTGTGATGGGTACAATCATGATTAGTGAAGCATGATGAAATGCAGCGTAGTGATGATTAGTGCAGCATGATGACGATATGCAGCACTATGATAGGTGAAGGAGTCACCTTGGAGAATCAGTTTTAGCAACATGTCTTCAACTGATCTCATGTATCATCATCTTAAGAGATGATCTGTGCTCTAATCTTGATAAGTCAAAGTGATGACTTCTGTTGTAAATGTACTATCTCTCTCTCTCTCTGCTGAACTATTGAAGAACATATAAGAATAATTGATCAAGGGATTCCCCACATTGGGGTTTGTCCCTGGCTAGCGCCACATCTTGTGTCCTCTTGTCTTGGCTTGTCTTCTGCGATTTTTATGTTCTATCTACAGTTTATTTTAATGTTGATGTGATGGCTAATATGGAAAAGGTATTGAGCTAACTATGAAATTGAAATAAATTGCTCTAAGCATAGAATATACCCAAGTTAAGAGAAACTCCTTTAGGCTTTTTCAGCAGCAATCATCAATAATAACTTTTAAAGCAGACAACCCAGCATCATTATTGGTTCCCGACGCCCCAAACCTGCCTTGAATTTGTAACAGCGATTATCATTCAGGAGAAGTCGTCCTCCATCCCCACATCTTGTTGGGGATCCTTGGCTAGCCTTGTTAAAGAAAGACCAATCACCAGAATTGTCTATTGCGATCTCAATATTCAAAAATATTTTTTTTTCAGCTTCTTTTCTATTGCTGTCACTGTTCTTTTTGGCCACGTGCTTTATCTGTATTTTTTCCAGCGAAGTAAAATAGAATTTGCTGTAGCCTGTAACAAATCAAAATGTTTGATTCCTTCAAAGAAAAATGTTTGTAGTTCACTTTTTCGTTCATTATTGGAAATTTATTCTGTAGGCATTCTAGGATTTGAGAATGTCTGGAGATCATCCGATATTGTAAATCGTGGGAACCTATGGCCATCACCTGAAGGTGGTACACCATTTGCTATTTGCTGTAGGCATTATAACAAACTGGAGATAGCTAAAACATGATATTTTGTTAATATATATTACTTCGACTTCCTGATGCATAGAAACTCACCAGGTAGGGATGGATGGCGATTCAAAATTTGATTCTGGCTGTGACTGGAGTAGCACCACTGTTATCGTTTATAAACTATAACTCCTCTGCTATTAAAACCCCATGTATATTGCATATTTTATTTCTGTTTGTGTTTGAACTTTGAGTTCTTGAAAGATAAATGTTTGTACTTAAGTTTGTCATTCATTACTGAAATTTATTGTATAGGCATTATAAAAAAGTGAAAATAGTCAAAACAAGATCATGCATGAATATATATTTCTTCCTAAAGCATATAAACCCAGGAGGTAGAGATGGATGGAAAACTAAAACTTGCTGCTGCTTGTGATTGGAGTTGGATGACTAGGTTGTGACTGGTTTTGGAATACTATTATTGGTTTTAAACTTTGTCACCTGACATGGGGACATGGGACATGCAGGACACGAAAATTCGAGTGTCGGATACGGGCACATTGACCCCCCTGAACATGACACATTATATATTAAATTTAATACTAAATAGATATTTCTTACACAAATTCTCATTCATGATACAAATTCAGACATAAATCTAGATTCTACATTGTAAATTTAAAATTTGTAAGTTTTACAAAGTAACATTATGCATACAAATACAATTGTGACAGATTCATCAATGATTCACTGGGAGAAAGACAAGAAACTGCAGTTTTCTCAGTAAGTCAACAAAATCAAAATGTATTACATAGGTAGTAGCAATGCCAATGGCAAGTAGAAATAGCAAATACAAAACAACTACAAGCCGCAAGGTAGTAGGTAGCTCATGACTCAAGAGTCATCAATCATCATCGTCAAAATCAACATCACTATCATGGTCACCACTGCTCTCCTCTGCTGCATCCTCCTCCTCTGTATCCATTGTCATCTTTGCATCTGTTGGTGTGGAGGATGACCCCTCAATGGTATCACGATCATCAAAAGTGGCAGGCTCTAGCACTGGGTCATTAAGATCCATGTTGGCCAATGCCAACTCAAAACTGTTGTCCAAACCCTTATCATCAGAAAAAACATCCCACATCTTTGTCTTTCCCTTCAACCACTCATCCCTTTGCTTGTAAATAAGATGCAGGTTAGTGTGCACATACGCCATTGTCTCTGCCTTGCACTGCTCAAGCCTACTCTTCTTGACACTACAAATTCCCATATGTGCTCCAATTCCTCTCGCACCGAGAGGAGTAAGTCACCTGAGAGAGGAGCCTCATGGCTAACTACTGTAGAGGAGGGCTTGTTGCCCCATGAGTTTCCCACCAAGAATAGGGCTTCTTAGCCCCTGTCTCTAATCACATCATAGCTTGCAAATCGCCTAGTGCCAGTGGAAAACTATGCAAGGACATCCTGCACCTCATCAAGGGATGCTCTATCCTGAAAAATCTGCCTCAATGCATCCTTCCTTCCCTGTGAAATTTCACCATCCATGGGAGGAGGGAATTTGTGGGAAGGTCCACCATTTAGCCACTTATGGCTGTAGTATTTTGGGTTCAATGAGTGAGCCAAACAATGCAAAGGTGTGCAATTCTTGTCCCATTTGCTGACAAGAATATTCTGCATGGTGGTGAAGAAGGCCTTTAATGATGTTTCATACTCGGGGCACTCACTCCTCAAAATAATTGTCCTCAAAGTCTCAATCATGGAATCCCATCCCTCATAAACCTCTCCTAGGATGGGTTGGTCTGTATTTGCAAATCGTAGCAAAGCAATGATAGGGTCCATGATTTTAATAGTGAGATCTACCCTCTCCCACCAAGCATCATCTAACACCGTGTCCTTGACTCTTTTTGAGGCTGCTTGATCTGTCTTTCTCCAAAAAGACCAAAACTTTGAAATATCCATGGCCCCAAAGAGCGGTGTTTGTTGATTTTGTGTAGCATCGGATGTTCTCTAGCTCCAAAATTTTGTGGAGGGGCTAGAATACATGACATCTCTAAGACCCATAAATCATTTGGTGAAATTCCACCCGGATTGTATTTTATTAAAATATTTAATATTTTTAATGGGGTTCCTAAGTCTAAACTTAGGAAAATAAAAATATTATTGGGTACTAATGAAAATATGCGTGAGAAACTTCTAAGAGATGAGGATCAAGTCTAATTTAATCTTAGCCGTTGATTAGAGATTAGGTCACGACCATTGATATCTCAACAGGAAAAGTATAAAGGAAGACTTGAGAGTCATTTGGAGATACACCGGGCAAATACTCAATAACTCGAGGGAAATCGATTCTCAAGAAGTGAGAGTTTGATTTCAGAGGGAGAGTTGCAAGGTGAAGGAAGAGGAGGGCATCAACATCAGTCAAAGACTGAGGAGGAGGTGATGCAGTGCATCAGAGCAATAGTGCAAAGGGATAACTCTGAGAGACAACGCAACTAGGGACGTAGTTCTCACACAGAGATGACGCAGTGAAGGTTGGAGGGTTTGTGGGGTGTCAGAATTTCTCCAGAGGGAAGAGGAAAATTATCTCAGGTGTTTTCTCAAAGGTTTCTCTATGTTCTGCAAAATCATTCCTTGAAAAGGGATTGTTGCTGAAGAATAATAAATAAACCCTCATCTGTTGCACCGGTTTTCTCGCATTGGGTTTTTCGGGTACTGTTGTCTAAAAATAACTGTGTTGATGTGATTGATTCTTGTGCTTGTATTTCACTGTTCTTTTCTCTATGCCATTATGTGACTCTGTAGTAGAATTTACTTTGATGTTTACTGAAGGG
The DNA here is from genome assembly GCA_000404065.3 of Pinus taeda. Classification (NCBI taxonomy): domain Eukaryota; kingdom Viridiplantae; phylum Streptophyta; class Pinopsida; order Pinales; family Pinaceae; genus Pinus; species Pinus taeda. The sequence continues at coordinate 200,510 of APFE031742096.1, read as the reverse complement.
TTTTGTAAATAACTTACTGTGGAAAATAAGTAGGAGAAATAAATCAGTGACTGCAATAGAATTTCTTGTTTGAAATTTTCACATGGTACTAGAGCTGAGATCGGGCAACAGGATTAGAGAATTTGCAATGAGTCGAGAGCATGATGTTGGAGAAACAACTCAAAACGACTCACACAATTCTCCCGGGAAAGAGGAAAGCACGAAGAATATGGATCACGACTATTCTATGCTAGCTTCTAGACTGGAAGAAGAAGTCGCTTGCTTGGGAAGTTTTGGAGGTTTGGTATATTGATAGTGGAGCTTCTGCGCACATGATAGGAATAAGAGAATGTTTCTCAAGCTATCAAGAAGAACATATGAACTTCCAAATTACCATGGGAAATAAGTCAAAATGTACCCCTGTAGGAAGAGGTACTATAGTTTTTCAAATAGAAGTAGGGGATCGGCTTCGAGCTACCAATGTGCTGCGTGTGCGTGGATTGGGGATGAACTTATTCTCTATATCTCAGTTACAAAACAAAGGCTTTGATGTTTTCTTCATGGGGAAGAAAGTATATGTCAAACATCCGAGTTGGAAGAAGGAGGCCCAAATTGGGGTCAGAAGTAATAGATTGTATAAGCTACAACTAGAATCTCCAATGGCACTGATAGGCAAGAGTGGAGAAAAATATTTGAATGAACTATGGCACAGGCGGATGGGGCACTTACACCATGGGGCTCTAAGAATTCTCAAAAGGATCGTCACAGGAGTTCTAGAATTAAGTACCAAACAAGACGACGTATGTAGAGTGTGCGCACTAGGCAAGTATGCCAAAGTGGCTTATTTCAGAAGTAACAGTAGGGCTAAGAGTGTTCTGGGATTGATACACTCAGATATCTGCGGACCCATGTCCACAAAAGCTCTTAGTGGTGCCGAATACTTTGTCACCCTCATTGATGACCATTCTAGGAAGACTTGGATCTACTTCCTAAAAACCAAGGAAGAGGTTTTTGATCGAGTCAAAGAGTTCAAGGCTTTGGTTGAGAATCTGGCAGGGAAGAGGATAAAAGTGTTGTGCTCAGACAATGGTGGAGAGGACATTGATAAGGACTTCACTAATCTCTGCGCAAGGGAAAGCATCAGAAAAGAATGGACAACTCCATATAATCCGAAGCAAAATGGAGTAGCAGAGAGGAAGAACAGGACTATTGTTGAAGCAGCAAGGGCAATGTTGTATGATCAGGATATGCCCAAATTTCTATGGGCAGAAGCATGCAACACAACAATATATGTCCAGAACAGGACTCCTAACAGGGCATTAGGTAAGATTACTCCAGGGGGTGTCTTCACTAAGAAGAAGCTTGAGGTGAGTCATTTCAGAATATTTGGGAGTTTGGCATACTGCCATATACTCGAAGAAAAGAGGAAGAAGTTGGATCAAATTGCTGAAAAGTGATATCTTGTGGGATATAGCGAGAATTTTAAGGCATATAGAATCTATCTTCTAGGAAAAAGGAAGATTATAGTACGCCAGGATGTAAAGTTCATGGAGGACAGAGCTTTGAGGAAATCTCGAGAAATTCCTTCCGAAGAGCAGTCAAAGGATTATCCATTGGTTCAGCCACTTCGACTAACAGAAACCAACACCAATATTTCTCCAAAAGACAAGAATCCAGAGGTATCATAACAGGTGGAGTCTCAGGAGGAGGAGCAAATAGATCTACCCATTGCCAATGGAAGAACGAGCTGGGAACTTCGACAGAGACTACGGGATGTAGAGGATTTCGTTGTAGCTCCTAGGAACGAGAAAGGGGAGTGTAGACAACCAGATAGATACCAAGCCTTGGTGGCTCAAGTTAGAGAACCCTCTAGCTTTAAGGAGGTCATTCAACATCAAGTATGGGTAGATGCTATGGTGGAGGAATACAGTTCCATAATGGTCAATGATGTCTGGGAAGTGGTACCTAGACTTTAGGACAGGTCAATTGTAGGTTTGAGATGGATCTACAAGGTTAAATATGCTGCAGATGGCAGTGTGGAAAAATACAAAGCTAGGTTTGTGGCTAAGGGTATGCTTAGAAGGAAGGAATAGATTACGAAGAAAACTTCGCCCCAGTAGCCAGGTATACTTCTATTAGATCTGTAATATCCCTTGCAGCACAGATGGGGTGGGAGATTCACAAGATGGACGTCAAGATTGCGTTCTTGAACGGGGTGATAGAAGAAGAAGTATACATTAAACAACTAGAGGGCTTAAACAAGTGCATAGAGCATGGTGTGGTCGAATTGATGGTTACTGGCAGAAGATGGGATTTGTCAAGAGTGACGCAGATCCCAACCTCTACTATTTGATGGTAGAGAATGAGCCTCTAATTCTGGTGTTATATGTGGATGATCTTTTTCTAATAGGTTCATCCAGGCTCATCAAAGATTGGAAAGAAAACCTAGCTACAGAATTTGACATGAAGGATTTGGGACGGATGCATTATTTTCTGGGGTTGGAAGTTTGGCAGCAAAAGGGTGGAATTTTCCTTGGACAAGGAAGATATGCTACAATTTTTTTGAAAAGGTTTAGAATGCAGGACCATAGACCTATGGATACTCCAGTGATTACCAACTGGAAGAAGATCGATGCATCTGAAGATAAAGAAGTTGATCCCACCTTGTACAGGCAGCTCATAGGGTCCCTAATGTGTCTGGTCAATCCTAGGTCAGGCATTTATTACGCTGTCAATACCCTCAGTCAGTTCATGGTGGAACAAAAGAGGGCGCGCTTGGCAGCAACCAAGCATGTTCTCAGATATGTACGAGGAATAGTGGAGCATGGATTAATGTACACCTGAGGCAATGACATCAGGCTGAGTGGGTTCAGTGACGCAGATTGGGTTGGAAGTTCAGTAGATCGGAAAAGTACGACTAGGTACTGTTTCAACATTGGATCAGGAATGACCTCTTGGTGAAGTAGGAAACAAAAATCCATAGCTCTGAGCTTAGCTGAAGCTGAATATATGGCAGCTAGCACAACATCGTGTGAAGCCATATGGCTTAGAAAGTTGCTTGTGAATCTACTCAGGAGAAGGATGGAAGCGACCAATATTTTGTGTGATAATCAGAGTTGCATCAAGCTTTCCGAGAATCCAGTTTTTCATGATCGGTCGAAGCACATTAACATCAGGTGTCACTTTATCAGACATTGTGGCCAACAAGGAGCAACACAGTTACGATACACTCAGACAGGAGAACAGGTGGCAGGCATTCTCACCAAGGCTCTAGGAAGAACAAAGTTTGTTTATTTCAGGGAGAAGATGGGGATGATTGAGAATTCGTTTCAATGGCAGAAGTGGATAGTGCAGTGAGTTGCAGTGTAGCAATTAGTAGTGGCAGTGCTATGGGCAATATGATGCAACATATTGAGAGGGAGTTGCAGTACAAATGCAACAGTGATAGTGGCAGTGTCATGGGCAGCAGCGCAGTGGATGAAAGGCAACAGACTGAGCATCAACATCGTAGAGGACCAATGCCGTGGATCAATGTGATACTTCTACTAGGAAGTATCGCTAGTGCACATTCCTCGCTAAGAGAGAGTGTTGATTTTGGATAGCATCAAATGTGCTCTAGCTCTGAAATTCCATGGAGGGGCTAGAACACATGAGATTTCCAAGACCCAAAAATCGTATGGTGAAATTCCACCAGGATTGTATTTTATTAAAATAATTAATATTTTCAATGGGGTTCCTAACTCTAAACTTAGGAAAATAAAAATATTAATGGGTATTAATGAAAATATGGGTGAGAAGCTTCTAAGAGATGAGGATCAAGTCTAATTTAATCTTAGTTGTTGATTAGAGATTAGATCATGACCGTTGATATCTCGACAGGAAAAGTATAAAGGAAAGACTTGAGAGTCATTTGGAGACACATCGGGCAAATACTCAGTAACCCGAGGGAAATCGATTCTCAAGAAGTAAGAGTTCGATTTTAGAGGGAGAGTTACAGGGTGAAGGAAGATGAGGGCGTCCACATTAGTCAAAGAGTGAGGAGGTGACGCAGTGCATCAGAGAGACAACGTAGAGGGATAGCTCTAAGAGATAACGCAGCTAGGGACACAGTTCTCATGCAAAGATGACGCTGAGGTGACGCAGTGAAGGTTGGAGGGTCTGTGGGGTGTCGAATTTCTCCAGAAGGAGGAAAATTATCCCAGGTGTTTTCTCAGAGGTTTCTATATGTTCTACAAAATCATTCCCTATAAAGAGATTGTTGCTGAAGAATAATAAATAAACTCTCATCTGCTGCATCGGTTTCCCGCAATGGGTTTTTTGGGGACTATTGTCCAAAAATAATTGTGTTGCTGTGATTGATTCTTGTGCTTGTATTTCACTGTTCTTTTCTCTATGCTATTATGTGACACTGCAGTAGAATTTACTTTGATGTTTACTGAAGGGTTTTGTAAATAACTTATTGTGGAAAATAAGTAGGAGAAATAAATCAGTTACTACGGTAGAATTTCTTGTTTGAAATTTTCACAGTGTTGACCTCCCTCAACCTCTTCAACATAATGAATGAAGAGGCAAACTATGTATCTGCGATCTTCAACAATGATAAATTGGTGTACTCCTTGTAGATTGTGAGGGCATTTGTATGATTTCGTACAAAGTTGCGGATATGTCGTGCATCCTCAATAATACTTCCAATTGAAGGCACATCAGAAGTAGTAGATTTAAGTGCTAAATTCGAGGAATGGATAACGCAAGGTATCCAAAATACTAGTGGATATTTAGCTTCCACAATTATGCTAATAGCCTTGCAAATAGGTGCATTATCTGTAATGATTTGCACACAAGGATCAACACCTACATCTTCAATAACTTTAATGAACAACTCACCAATATATTGTGCATCCTTGTATTGTCCAAGTGCATCCACTGATTTCAAGAAACTGGTCCATTCAAGGAAGACACCATGAAGTTGATGAGTGGGTGGTGTGCTAGATCTGTCCATCCATCAGAAACAATACTAACCCCAGATGTTGGCCATGCTGATTTAATATGTTCAAGTATTTTGTCCACCTCTTTCTTTGCCTTAGTCAACAATGTGGTTCTAAGCTTCTCTGACCTAGGAGGCACATAACCTCATGGAGCCCCTTGAGTTACAGTTCGAAACATCTCAAGAAATATGGGTGAGCGTGCAACATTAAAGGATACACAGTTTTGATAAAAAAGAATGCAATGGTGAGATCAAGCTCTTACTGTCTCTCTTTATGAAAATGTTGTCCATTGGACCAAGTGCCACTACCTTTTTTTGCTGCTTGACCCACACCCCCACTAAAACTCTCAAATGGAAATTTGTTCCTGCTTTTCCTCAAGAATAGAAGGGGATCATCATTCTTGTTTTTTTTAGATGATGCAGCGACCCTTGCCACACCAACATTGGCCTCTTTTTCCATTTCTTTCCTCCTAGTTAAAGACACTTGTGTACATGCTATAATTCCTCAACTTGGTAAGGCCAACAAATGAGCCTTCCATGATAATAAGTGCTCTTGAAATGATTGTTACAATAGTTGCATTTCCAAGCAACATTGCCTCCTCCCTTCAACTTGTTGCCTAGCCTTTGCTCTCTTGTGACATACTTCCACAGGGGATATTAGTTTTCTTGAGCTTGTTGTCTTTCTAATTTCATTATGCCCTCAACATTTGAAGCCGGTGTTGCAGCTCCATTTTCAATAAAGGGAACACTTGCAGACCCTGATGAAATTGGAATAGGAGGGGCATCACCAATGGGGACATTCTTCCCCTTCCTTTGCCCCTTTCCTACTGCCCTTGATTGAGCCATGAATGTTGTAAAAAAATAAAGAAAAAATGCACAAACTTGTAAAAAAATGCACATGCAAACTGCTGCAATAAAAATGCAAAAAAATAGAAGCAAAATGCACTTACCTGTTGCTTGAATCGCCTCCAAAATGCTCCCAAACCCTTTGCTAGAAGCTCCCACACACTCACAATAGAAGATTCAAGACACACTCAAGAATGACTGCCAAATGAACCCAAATCGGGCTTTATTGGCCACACGACACACCTTTTTAGGGGAGCGTGTCCTGAAATCGGGCACGATGTACACGATTTCAAGATTTGCGTGTCCCTCCAATCCCACGATTCTGGACACGATGGCCATGATCACAGGACTCGTGTCCCACCAAATTGTGTCTGGACTCTGATTCGTGGGATTCTAGACACAACAGGTCTTTTGGATGAATCTGGTTTCTTAGGTTTTAAACAATAACTCCTGAGATATTAAAAGCCCATGTATATCGGATTGTTGTTGTCTTTGGTGGTTGATAATTGTATATTTTCTCTCTTTGTGATGCTAGTGAGCTCAAATTGTTTTTAGATTCACTTGTTTGATTTCTTCTTGCCATGTGGCAATTGTCTTTATGTTCTTCATTCATTTTGTAGGGCACAAAAACTGGGTTCTTTGCATTTCATGGTCACCGGATGGGAAACAACTTGTCAGTGGAAGCAAAGATGGAGACCTACGAATTTGGGACCCTGAGACTGGGAGGGCATCAGGCAATCCACTTAATGTAAGATTATTGTTATCTTGTTGTCTCTAATATTGATGTCATTTCCTATGTTTAATCGGATTATTGATTGAGAAATCAAACAAGAAAAGTTGATTTTCCTTCTCGTTATGTTTTGTCCAAACTAAAATGGCTTTCCAGTATGTTGTGTTTGATGTTTAGTTTGTCACCAAATACTTGGTTATTTCAGGGCCACAAGAAGTGGATTACTGGGCTTGCTTGGGAACCTGTACATCTGCAAGCCCCTTGTCGCCGCTTTGCCAGTTCAAGTAAAGATGGAGATGTTCGTGTTTGGGATACTGTCCTAAGGAAGTGTGTGATGTCCCTAACTGGCCATACACTTGCAGTGACTTGTGTGAAATGGGGAGGTGATGGGATGATCTATTCCAGGTTTTTAATTATTCTCTGCTTTAATGTATGAATCAAACATTTCCATCGGCATTTCTGTTGCTTGTGTTTCTCTCTAAGTTCATAATAGATAAAGGAGTGCAGATATAAAAAAAAGTTGAAGAAAGTATATATATAATTGTATATAGGAAAGAAAGAAGTTATATTAATTTCACCTAGTGACCAAAGATGGGTAAGTGGGACTCACATGTACATCCAGTATCAGTAGCCAAAGAGGCAATGCGCAAGACATCTCTTCTTGAGGAAGTGACCAAGACAATGCCTTCAAAGCAAAGTGATGACATTGGTCCTTCCTTTTGAGACTTGACCCATGGAGCTTGTACATTGTACAATTCTGTCTCATTCTATTTTGTTTAAAGGTGTGAGTGAATCATAAAAGAATCATGTGAACAATGTTACAAGTGTGTTTGACAGATGCTGTTTTTTGCTTCATGTGGTGACATGACTGTAATGTGATGTAGTTCGCAAGACTGCACAATCAAAGTTTGGGAAACTTCTCAGGGGAAGCTTATTCGTGAATTAAGGGTACGTCTATTTCCTATATTCTGTATTTCCAGATTTTGTCCCTCTCCCTTGACTATCATACCGTTTGATTAATAATAAAGTTTGTTTTCGACATATTTATGATTTCTTGAAACTTTGATGAAGCAATATCAATTATGGAGGATCTACTAAATCCTAGTAGTTGATGATCAAACTATAAGAGGGATATAGCATTCTGTGTATTTTCAGAAGAAAGTAGTACATCAAAATGTGAGCTTATAATTTTCAGAAGAAAATGCTAGTAGTTTGTTGTGACTTGTGAGGTTATGAAAGTATTATTTTAACATGTGCCAATTTTTTCCGGATAGCTATGTTGTGGTCTGGCTGATAAGAGTTAGCTTACTGGTAATGAAACATGAAAGTTGTACTGGGTGCGTACATCATTCTGCAGAATGTGCTAATGGAAGATGAGAAAATATCCAGCAGAGCATGACCTTTATTGTTGAAGATATACAGAGTTTTCTAAGTTCCAATGATAGTTAATAGTGTCCATTTAAGTTTTACTGTAACTTCTCCTTTGCAATGCTCAATATGGAAGATTGTTCATATTGTCAAGGTTGTACATGAATCCAATTATCAATGATGTAGCTTCATTCAACATAATGCAAATCTACATCTGGTTTTCATGTTTATCATTCCTATGTTGATTTGATTGATTTTCACATGGAACATGGATTATTGCACCCATACTGCACCAGATAATACACAATGCGTATTAAGGACTCACATCCATTTGATATTGCAGTTGACCATATATTTATGGCTGCATCGTGTAAAGTTGTCTACCAATCATCAATCATAAAGCTTAGTTTAGTTTTATATAATTTTCTATACTGTTTCATAATTGGTTGTTCCAATGGTCTTTCGATTCTCAAACAACTCGGAATCTTGGCTAGGTTAAAAATCTTTGTTTCGAACTTTGTTGCTTTTTGAGTAGCAAAGTCCCTACAACTGCACATGCTAGCAATTTTTTATTTTTTATTTTTTTATTTTTTTCTCTATGTGGTTAACGGTCCCCAGGTTTTGGTGGCTCGCTACGTCCACTGAATATTGTTCCAGGCAGATCCATCCGAAGGGGTCACTTCCCACCGGCTCAAACCCGGAGCCTAACACCGAGAGTGTCGAGAGAATTGAACCCATGACCTCTCAATAGCAGAGGTGCTTAACTATCGGAACTCGATCAATTGAGCTAACCCTCAGGGTTATGTGCTAGCAATGTATTATATTTCAAAAAGTTATGATTACATATTTTCTTTGCACATGTTCTGAAATTTCACTCAATAATTTGTTAGTAGTTGGAAGCCAAGACACAATATAAGATGTGCATATGATTTTTGTGCCTTCCAATTCTCACAATTCTCTAAAAGCTGTGGAGTAAGCATTAATATTTGTAGATTAAGCACACAAATTAGATGCCTTTTGCACAACTAAATTAGAAATCAAGGGGGTATTCTTTGTGTTGGGATAAGTTCTTTTAGCAAGTTGATTGGCACAAAGGTGGAACCAAAATTTCATTGAAGTTCGAATAACCTTGTTTGAAAATGTATTGAAATTGGGCACAACTTTATGTATGGGATGGCAATCTTTGTTGCAATCCTAGTGTTCTAATGGTTTTTACTTTCTTAGCTTGTCATTAATGACATTAAATGTCCATGTTTTTGTTTAGGCCTCTATTGTGTTTCTTGGGTCATTGAATTTTTGGGCATATACCTTGTGCTCTCAAATTTCATTAGTACTTTGAAAATTCTTTGTTTTCACAGTTCTCTCAAATGTTGTTAACCAAGGTTGCATGTGAGCCCTGTTCAAGATGTTTAGCAAAAACTGATTGAACGCGTAAGCAATTTCTTTGTTTCTACCTGAGAGTACTTGTTAACCAAGGTTACATATGCAAAGTAGCCTTATATTCTTGGAATGTGGTATCTACTGCGGTGGATAATGCAGAATGTGGTGTCTGCTGCAGTGGATAATGAATTCTTCCTAAATTTGCAACTAAGCTTCATATTTTCTTCGTATTTGTTGCTTGTAAAAAAAGTTCTACGAATTCTTTGTTACATCCCTGGACATCACAATCTGGTTACTTTTCTTGGTGGACTTAAGAGTGTGCATGGAGGAAATAAGTTTGGTGGTCAAATGGGTGTCAAGTCATTTAGGCAAGAAAAGGAATAGATGAGACTGTGTTTCAGGTCACTTGGGTTGCATTGGTATGACTTCAAATAATTCAATAAATCACTTTTCAATCTTAAATTTTGAATACCAATCAAAGCCTAACCTAACCCATAAATCCAAGACCTGCACACTTCGATAAACCTAACCTAATCTAGATGTATACCAAAGAGAATACTGGCAAGAAAAAGTAATAGACAATGGGGAACAAAGAGTCTCGAGTGTTGAAAATTTACCTAATACTAAAGGTAAGTGTGATAAGCTTCTCTTTCTGTTTTCCTACTATTCTAAGGGATAACTTGTTGGTTTTTCCTAGTAACTCAGATCAGGTCTATGTCTAATCATGATCATAAACACACTGAAATACACAAATTCAAGCTCTTTGCACAGAGGAAATGTAGCAGCAGTGAATCAACAAAGTACACCAAAATATCAGTGATGCAAAGCTTGTTTTTATTATCTTTCAATAAAACAAACATAGGGCTGCTGTACCAGGGATGATGGCCCTTACAAAGCCCTGATACAAGACAATTAGTATACACAGTATACACTAGGGCTTGAAGTCAACTACTTTTGACTGTCAATCTGCCCAAAATATCAAGAAAAAAAACTTATCTTGCTGAAGACGCCCTTACACAACAGTCCTTTCTGTCCACTTTGTCTTCACACCTGGCAGGTCCTCTGCCTCCTTTGAGCACAGAGAAATACCTCCCTTATACTCCTCTGCCCACCAGCTGCTCACAGAGTATTTGCTCCTTTAAATACACTGTATACTCAGCCCTAATCTGCTCAGCTTCTCACAGTGATCAGCCCTTCAAATCACTGTACAATCAGCTCTATGACACGCTGTTCAAACACTCCTTTGTTGAACAGACTTCCACAGTCACACTCGGCAAGCATTCTCCACATTATTCAACCCAGATTGGCAACGTTGCATGAAGCAGGGATGAAACGAGGACGTTTTTTGGAAGCGAGGATGCGGAAGCGTCATTTTCCAAAAATCTAGGAAGCGAAGCGTCTCGGAAGCGTCTACTATATATATATATATATTTATATTTTTTTTGCATTTATATTCAAAACAAACATCCCAAATACCAAATTAGTTTTAGAAGACATGAAAACATGCATATTTTTACATAAATCAAGATAGATATGGCATCCATGATTCCATTGTACATCAATGATTAATTATTCGAGCATCAACCATCTATATTCTAGCAATTACAAATATACATCAAATTTTTAAGCATATTATAAAACATAAAGCATATTATTTAGCAAGTGAGCAACTGTCAACATTAGTCATGTCCAAAATTCAAATAATAATGTTTACAAAATAAGCCACTTGGTCACTGCCAATACAAAAAGGTTCAAATTCACAACAAGCCTACAAGTCTAATGGTTAATCTATGACAAAAGTAGTAAATTGTGAATATATCTACTATTCTCTCCTTCCACCAGAAAGAGAACGTGCTAGTGGGTCTCGACGTGGTGGCAATGAAAAAGAAGGTGCTTGTGGAAGTTGTGGGAGTGGGACTGAAACTGATGAAGACGAAGCCCCTGCTGTTGGTGTTGAACCACAAAACTTGGGAACCAAGAGACCAGATGGCCGTGGCAACTCAACTCTATCATCATCATCCTAGAATCACTCAAAAAATTCATACCAAAAAAAACCACTAGTTAACAAAAAAAATTAAAAACAGGGATTAGAGAAATGCTTTATAAGCAAAATTGACACATTTGAATTCAATGGACATACCACTTATTGACTGAATTTTGAAATTCATACCACAATGGGCATACCTAGATAAGAGCATCCTCTAATTGCTCTAATCGCAACACTCCATCCTCCAAATTGGGCTCCTCTGGATTCCTATCCCAAACCTTAAGGTCTTTATTAGTCTTTGCGTCATCACAATAATGGGACAACAATCGCAAGTTGTAATGAACATAAACCAAGCTCTCTGCCCGGTCTAAACTCAACCTGTTCCTTTTAACACTGTGGATGAAAGAATAAGAGCTCCAACACCTCTCTGCAGAAGAAGTGTTTACCACCTGTGATAGCACCCGCAATGCCAAAGTCTGTAGAAGTGGAGTAGCATCTCCATGCATGTTCCACCACTCGAAGAGAAGAAAAAGTCTCTCAATCTCTAATTGCATGCATGCTTCCAAATGGATCAGTGCTAAGTGTATAGTTGCTCAACTGTTTCCATACCATGGCAACCTCCTCCTCATTAGGGACTAATTTACACAATGCAGTCATATATTTTTCTAGAACCTCTAGATCTAGGTGTGGTTTTCTCCTGCTCCCCCCCGGGTGCTAGTGTTGAAAGCCATGACGGATGATAGTATTTATGTGTCAAAACATATGCTAATGCATGTAATGGAACATTTAGCATTTCCCTTCGGTTTTCCACCTCTGCACGAATATAATTGTACAAGGTGATATCTCTAGGCTCAACAATGTCTTTAATCTGCCCCAACATGCTATCCATTTGCTCATACACCTCCCCAATTATTGGCTGATCTGAATCTGCAAACTTGATCATGTAATAAACTGGTTTGGTGATTTGCAAAACATATTTAACTTGTGACCAAAAGAACATGTCAAGAATAGTGTCCTTGGCTACATTAGCACCATCTTTATTAGTGTTAATTTCCTCCCATGATTCAGAGGTCACCATATTAGTTAAAGATTGTCTCACCTTCACTAGCCGCCTAAAGGTGAGGTAATAACTTGCAAATCATGTTTTTGCAAGTTTAAGCAATTGCAACTTGGAGTAAGTGCCATAGAAGTAGTTTACCTTTGTATGCCCTATGATAAATTTAATGAGTTGCTTCCCTTTCTTGTAAAGCTTATTAATCCATCCACATTCTTTATGCTTCACAATATCATGCATCAAAAGGTTCAATGTGTGCACCAAGCGCCCAGACCAAAAGATGTGTGGATGAGTACACTCAATAACTTTTCCTGCTGCCTTAAATTTTTTTGTATTATCTATGATCACTTGAACCACATTATTGGGATCAACATCTCTGATTGATTGCAATAGGAGAAGTTGCACTGATGGAGGAGGAGTCATGACATGTAATAAATACTGCACCACTAGTAGAAACACCAAGAACATTTATCAAATGTTGGTTTTTAATATTTGTCCACCCGTCTGATACAATGGATACCCCCAATCCACCCACTCATTTGTAAAACGTGTCAAAGCTCTTTGAACCTTTGTTTTTTCTCTTTCTAATAACACTGTTCTAGCTTTCTCGTAGTTGGGGGACTTGTATCCTTTTGGGGCTTCATTGATGGCCTTTACCATTTAATGCCAATAGGGAGAGCAAAGCACATTGAATAGTACACTGCAAGCACAAAGAAATCAGACTATCTTTCCATCCACATCATCCCTTACAATAACATTCAAGAAATCCCCTATTGTTCTTACCTCTAGAGCTTGTAGAAGTACCACGAGGAGATGAGCTACCAAATCTAGAGGTTGCACTGGATTCAGATTTTGTTTTTTGTTTCTTGCTTTTTTGTTGTGCAACCTCCTCTATTTGGATGTATTTTCTTCTTTGTTTAGCTGAAATGTTTGGGCAAATTTGTATCCCCACGGGCCACAACACCCTTTTTATCATCACTATCCATCACCCCACAAAGATGCCTCCTCACACGAGTATATGAACCACTAAAATGTTTTTCCTCCATCACAACCATGAGGGCACAAAAATTTGTAGCTTCCACCACCTTTTCCCCCTTCAAGTTTGGTCACATAGTTCCATAAGGGTGTCAGTGCAGCTTTCCCCTCTAGTGTTTCAGTGTTCCCTTCAAGTTCATCCCCTTCCTCCTCATCATACATTGGGTCACTCATATGGGGACCACTATCCTCTTGTTCTTCTTCCCGTCTATTCCTACTCCCCCTTGCCATAATTAAATCCAAAAGTGGAATGATACATAGAAGCCAAAAGAACACCATCTTGGAGTATGAATATAGGTGGTGGACAACTTGCAATTCAATGAGAAAGAAGAAAGAATGGGAAAGAGTAGGAGAGGGAGGAGGAAAATACAAAAAACAATGACAAAAAAATGAGGGAGTTTGGGGTTTGCACTTACCTCTTTAGCTCTTGTTGATGGAAGCCCTTCTTTACTCCTCCAAGCTCCTCCTCCTCCTAGCTCCTCCTTCACTCTTCCAAGCTCTCCTCAAGTCTCTCCTCTCTTTCTCCTCTCTTCTCCAAGCTCTCTTCTCCTCTCTTCTTCAAGCTCTCAAAAAATACATGTGAGCAAATGAGAGGTAAAAGGGCCTTTTAATCCCTTCATTCCTTACCTTAACCTCTCTTGGATCCACCCCCAAGCACTAGAAATAAAATAAAATTAAAAAAAGGTCGAATTTGTGGGGCCGCACAGCGGAACTGGCTTGCTTCCCAGGGAAATAGTCGCGATTTGTATGGATCCGACCTCGAAATGCCATGTTTCGGCTGGGAGATTTGCCGGCTGAAATGCGTTTCGGAAATTTCGAAACGCGGATCGGCCAGATGGTTCCGACAGGGCAGGAACCATCTTTTTCGGCCCGATCCGCGTTTCAGAATTTCCAAAACGCTTTTCGACTGGTGGATCACCCACGGATCCGTACATATCGCATTTTGGGGTTTTCATCTTGGGTAGGGGGGGTTTGTGCAACACTGCACACTAGCCTCTTCCTTAGGCTGAAACACCTAAGCACATACTCCTCAAGGTCCTGAGGCCTCTCGACTTGTATTCTTCTTCCTGCGGCCTGTACGAGGGGTCTGCTCAACACTCTGAGGCTGTTTTGGCCTCTTTGAAGCAGATTCAAGGGCTCCGGCCCTCTTGGTCCAAACAGAACAGAGACTTGACCTCTCTAAACAGAAAACAAACCCTCTTTTGGCAGCTTCTAACTCCAAATCTGGCAGACATCTTCACCCTCCGTAGGGCACAATACAGAACCGAAAACAGACCATAAACTCTCGTGTGGCTTCCTAGAGGATTTGCAACTCTCCTTCTTTGGTTGTATTCACATAAGAATTACTTGCTATGATGTGGTGAGACCTCTCCTAGGTGCCCTATATTTATATATGTCAAGTGTTGCCTTAGGTGCCCCCTTTAGTCCTTCAAAGGTGCCCTCATGCAACAATTAGAATAAACAAATATTAACTTTGGCTCTTTAGCCCACAAAATTGGGTTCAAAGTCCACCGCTTGGGTACTCTGCCCACAAAATCTCATTTTTTGAGTTTCCTCCACACAACCTTGTACCCAAGGGTTGTGTGAGTACCTTCCAAGTTACACTTATCAACATAACTTTCCTGCTTTGAGAACTATACACATAAAGTGATATGTAAACTATCGTGGGTAGTTCACTAGATTGTTTCTCACAACAAACCTTCTGGTATCTACTTCTTCAATGAAGAATGATACGGGAAATTCAGTGAGATTATACTCTATTATGTGGAAATTAATTGTGTTTGTATGCTTTAAAACAATGAAATGATCCACAAAACTACAACAAATGAGATACCATAGAGGCCATGGTTGCAATATTTTACCCTAGATAAACTGCGGAAAAATTCTAGCAAAATGGTCTATGCCTTTCTTCTTTTATTATTATTACAACAAAAAAATTAGAGAGAATCGCTGCTTATTATTGAGTTTAATCAACATTGTACCCAACTACAAAATTCTATAGATTTCCTTTCCCTATTCTGTGTTGATATCCCATGCTTGTGCTTTGCTTAATTGTGGAACAATACATCAATAAAATAGCATTAAGGCCTTCTTATTCCCTTGCAGCTCAAATTTTCATATGGCTTGATAGCCATTGGCATTAGGGTTAGGGGTTTTGTATTTCCCAATCCTTGATTTGGGTTAGGATGTTGATTGTCTAGACCCTGTTTGGATTGCTCTAAGCCTCTATGTGGCTAGCACCACATGTATGAGTAATGGGAATTGATGTGGCTTGCACTTGGTGCTAAAACGGTCACCATTATGGATGGACATGACATGACACATCTGACCCACCTACTTTGTGGAATGCGTTTACTCGTGCAGTTATATCTATATCTATATCTATATCTTTATATTGGACTCATTGATGCTTTTTGGATCATAGTCCCAATTATGGGAGGGCTTTGTTCTCTAGTGAACCGTTTCAGATCAATCGTGATACATTTTGGAGGTTTTTGGTTCCCCAAAACATAAGAATTTGAAGAGCTTTGACTCTTAGTCATCGGTTCTGGATTTTGGGTTTAGGCCCTAGCTCTTGGTTGCTAGCTCTCAGCATTAGCTTTTTTTTTCTTGGCTATTGGCTTTGCCACTCAATTTTTGTTTCTTCATGCTTATTCTTAGATAACTTGTAAAAACTCTACCCATAATTCTAAAAATGATTTGTTCCACTACCACTCCTTGTATTGCAGGTGCGTTCTTTACTTCTTGCCCACTTGATCTTTGCCGTGATACCTTCCATAGTTTTCCTTAATGATTATTAGAGTGAAGCTACATATGGGGTTTCCAACACTTACCATTGCAATGTTTAATTATCTTACAGTGACTGCAAATGTTCTTGACTCGAACCTTGCTCACTTTATGTCGCTCTTCAAAACAATTGTGAGAGTGATCTTTGATTATACAATGGTTCTTTTTCTAATATTGAGAACCTAATTATAGATCCCAACACTAGTATGCTAAACGTCCTCTTTACTTGCAATGATAACAAACAATGGTGATCTTTGCATACCTTCATTTGCCTGCCCTTAAACGTGCAATACATACTTATTCTTTGGCATGCTGCCTTCTGTTTGAGTGACAATGTTTTTCCTTGACCCTCTCGGTTTCCATGCTATTGGCATTGATGTTGCCATTACCTTCTTTGAGCATACTATGGTGCTATGGAGGCGGAGACCTCTTTTCTTTGGTAGAAAAATCACCACACTTGAGCATTCTCCTTCTTCACAATGCTCCCAAAATATCCAAGATCCCCATATAGATGCCTTACCATGAGGTCTATGGGATTTACAATTCTTTGGCCTTCCTTGCTATGCCCTTGGCCATTATTGTTCATCCTTTCTCACAATGTTGAGCCTATACTCTTGGTGTGAAATTCAAAACCAACGATAGAATCACTTGGTCATTTCAAATGAGTAAAGGCATTCAGAGGTACATTGCTTTCCATGCATGCCTTGGTCAAGGTTTGTCCATCTTGGGTAGAGATGGAAGGTTTTTCTTCCCTCTTCACCTAAAAAGTTTCTTAGAGCTTGGCCAATTCTTTTTGCAACTTACATTTGTTGAAAAATGTAACTAGTGTCGGTCTTCATAATTTACTTGTCATAAGAAAGAAAAATAAATTTTATTATTAAAGAAAATGACTTATTAAAGCATGGGCTTCATGCTTGGGTCAAAATTTTCTAGGTCAAAACCTCCATTGAAGGCTTCTAGGTTTTGTCTTGAGTCAGTAGAGTCATTGTCATTTTTATTAGACCCTTCTTGGGCTTTTGTATCATGTAAAAAGAACTATTTTTGAGTCAAAAAGATCATTTGTCACCTCCACACCATGTCGGTCCTATCCTCAACAAGTCAGCCTCGATTAGGGCTATTTGTTAATTTTAGATAACAATGGTATGTTCTATGATTTAGCACAATTTACTTCAATGTTTGTTATTAGACCAATGCCAATTTACAATTATATCCAGTAGCAATCACATTAACTTAAACACATTGACAGTAAATGCAGATAGAACATAAAAACATGTGCAAGAGACAAGCCAAGACAAGAGGACACAAGATGTGGTGGATGCCAGGGAAAAACCCCAATGTGGGGAAACCTTTTGATCAAATCTTCTTATTATTCTTCAATAGTTCAGCAGAGAGTACAAATATCAAATTAACTTGCCCAAAACAGTCCTGTCAAATCAGCAGTCAACAACAGTCAACTGCAGCCCTAACCAGAAAGTGAATGGTGGTCAAAGCAGCTCCAAAATGTCCTCCAAGCAGCTCGGTCAACAACAGATAAATTTGGCCTTTTGAGAGGGTCAAATTCAGCCCAAAACAGATCGACCAAACTAGTCACAGGAGAGAGAAAACCCTGCTGTAAATTCTGCAATAAAATCTGAATTCAACGCTGAAGTCAACTCGGTCAACCTGTCCCAATCACCTTGAAAACTGTGACAATCAATGCGGCCTCCAAAAACCGAAATTCTGCCCACAAGAACGAAGTTAACACTGGTCAAAAGCACCCAAGTCAACGCTGGTCGATGCTGTCCTGTTTCTTGAAATTTTTGGCTAGCAAACTAACCCAGAAATTCGTCCTCCTTTCACACGTGTGAAGTAGAGAATGTTGCCTTTAAGTTGTACGAACCAATCAAGAGAGGAGAGAGAGAGATGTGATGAGATGAGTGATGTCAAATGAGGAGAGAGGTCACTCCTATTTATACACTTCGTTGAGGGTGAGGAGACACATCTATTGGTCTTATGAGCCTACATTTGACTAAGGTCGATCTTGACAATTGTGCATGAGAGAGAATAAATTCAAAATTCCATTTCTGCTTGTCAGAATGAGATGATCTTTATATCCAAATTGGACCTCTTGAAAAGAGAAAATCAATGCAATAATCATCTCCATCATATGAATTGTCTTAAGGTGGAATTTGCCCCTAGCTGCCAATTTTAACACTTCCTGTCAATTAGGGAGAATTCCACCTGCCAATCCACCTGTCATTATCATGCCATCCTGTCATCTTGTACCATCCTAGTCATCACTACCCTGCTATGCTCTGCTCTACTGAACCATGAAGTAATAATGAAGAAGAAGTGATCAAGACTGAGTCATAAGATCATACCACTCTCTAGTAACAAAAGTCAGTCCTTGATCCCAAATCAAGTTGTTGAACACCATGCATCCTAGTCATCGGGAGTATGGTAATACATGATGCGTCCATCGGTAGTGCTATGGTCCCTAACCATCTTATACCAACTCATTGGCCAAACGAGAGGTACTTCCCATGAGTCCCAGACTCTATGGGTAGGATGTGTGTTGGGGCATCGACAGGAGAAGGTGAACCACTCATCCTGCTCATATGCCATAGGAGAAGGTGCAACACTCATCCTATGCATATGTCAATCGTAGGGGAAGGTGAACCACTCATCCTACATGCATGTGTCCAGGTAAGGGAAGGTGAACCACTCACCCTACATGCATGTGTCCAGGTAAGGGAAGGTGAACCACTCACCCTACACACTCATCCTATGCATATGTCAATCGTAGGGGAAGGTGAACCACTCACCCTACATGCATGTGTCCAGGTAAGGGAAGGTGAACCACTCACCCTACACACATGTCAACCATAATGGGGTATCACAGGGGAAGGTGAACCACTCACCCTCTATCTACCACACCACTAGGGGAAGTTGAACCACTCACCCTGTATCTAGCACACCACTAGGGGAAGTTGAACCACTCACCCTATGGTTGCTCGTAGCTCCAAGAAGTACCCCAAGGCCCCAGGAGCTCCTAGAACTTTGTGTCCAATTCATATGGGACCCTCATAAGAGGGTCGTTCCACGACTCCAAGTCTCTCTTGGAAGGTTAAGAATTTTACCTTCCCCAAAGGCTTTGTGAGAATGTCTGCGATCTTTTCATCCATCTTGATGTGTTGGAGCCTTATTGCTCCCCGTTGCACCATATCTCGGATAAAATGGTACCTGATATCAATGTGCTTGGAGCGGTCGTGGAATACATGATTCTCTGATTGGCGAATCTCACTTTGATTGTCACAGAAGATCACAGTGGTATCCAACACGTGCTCAAATAGCTCACTGAAGAGCTTCCTCAACCAAACAACTTCACAATAGGTCATACTCGAAACAATGTATTCAGCCTCGGCGGTGCTTAGTGCAACCGATTTCTACTTCCTTCTCATCCAAGATATAGAAGTAGACCCTAAAGAGAAGCATAACCCAGACGTGCTCTTATGATCCACCACACTGGTAGCCCAGTCAGCATCTGAATATCCATGTAGCCTTAAGTTCCCAGCAATATATCTTAGCCATAGTGGATTGTGCCCTGGAGACATCTTAAGAGATTTTTAGCAGCAATCCAATGAATGTGATGAGGTTCGACTATAAATTGACTCAACATGTTCACGACAAAGCATATGTCAGGACGGGAGTTGACTAAGAACATCAAGCCCCCCACAAGTTGACGATACTTGGAAGGGTTCGCTAATCCGGGCCCAACAACACTCCTGCATAGCTTCTTAAAGTTGAGTTCCATCGGAGTAGTCACGGCCTTGCAATCCACCATTCCACATCTCTCAAGTATTTTCACAATGTATTTTCCTTGAGAAAGGAAAATCTCACCTGGCTTTTGCCAGACCTCCAGCCTTAGGAAGTAATGCATCTGTCCTAGGTCCTTCATCTCGAATTCGGAAGCCAACTTCCTCTTGCATTGATGAATGAGAGGGTCATCATCTGTCAGAAAGAGATCATCCACATAAAGGACCATAATTAAAGGCTTGTCCTTTTCTACCTTGAAGTATAAGTTCGGGTTAGTATTGCTGCTTGTAAATCCTAGCTTCATATGATATCTATCAATCCTTTCATACCAAGCCCTAGTGGCTTGCTTCAACCCATAGACGTCTTTCTTCAACTTGCGTACATGTGTCTCCCGATTTTGAACTTCGAACCCCTCGGGTTGTTCCACATAGACTTCCTCTTTAAGAGAACCATGCAAGAAGGCAGTTTTGACATCCATCTGGTGTAAGCTCCATCCTTGCGAAGCCGCAAGGGCTATGATTGAACGGATGGTGGTATATCGGGCAACTGGTGCAAATATCTCATCATAGTCTACTCCTTTCTTTTGAGAGAAACCTCGAGCAACAAATTTGGCCTTGAAATTCTCAACACTCCCATCAACTCCATGTTTGATCTTGTAGAGGCATTTTGAAGTGACCACTGACTTATCCTTGGGTCTAAGAACCACATCCCAGACATCATTCTTCATGATTGACTCATACTCCTTGTTCATCACATCCTCCCAAACTTGGTGTTTCACGGCTTCTTCGAATGTGCAAGGCTTAGACTGTACAATGGTGCTCATGGCAGCTATGTACCCTTGGTACCTATTCAGCTTCTTACTTTCACGAAATGTCACCCTCGGTGCAATATGTTTCTCAACATCTTCAAGAGCATCTTTGAGCCACAAAGGTATTTTTCTTGAAGTAGTGGGCTCACTAGGAGGTGGATCAATGGGATCCATCGAATCTTCAACATCGAGCATCGGTTCATCAGATGGAGGTTCATCCTGCTTTTCTGCATCAATATTATCATTGTCCTTCCTAGGGATAGGAAGATCTCAGATCTTTCTAAGAGAAGAGTCTTCATCGAAAGTGACATCATGACTTAATTCCACTTCCCTTCGACTAGGCACATAGATTCTATGTCTTTGAAGTTTCACTGTAGCCCACAAACGTTCCTTTCTTCCAAGATGCATCTAGTTTGTTTCTTTTCTCTTTCGGCACATGAAAATATATGGGACAACCAAAAATTGTAAAATGAGAAACATTAGGTTTCTCACTGGTGAAAACTTCTGTGGGTGTCTTGAAGTCCAAAGCTTGATGTGGGCATCTGTTTTGGACATACGCAACGGTGTTGGTAGCTTCTCCCCATAAGAACTTCAGAAGACCTTGATCATGAAGCATAGCACAGTGGGCTTCTATGATAGAATGGTTCTTCCTTTCGGCAACACCATTTTGTTCAGGAGTATATGCAATAGTGGTCGCCCTCTTAATGGCAGCTTCTCTACAATAGTCTTTGAATTCATTTGACTCATATTCAATCCCATTATCGGTCCTTAATATTTTGATCTTCCTCCCTGTTTGATTCTCGACCAAGGCTTTGAAAGAGCATAACCATTTGAATACTTCATCTTTCTTCTTTAAGAAATAGATCCATGTTTTGCGAGAGAAGTCATCCACAAAAATAACATAGTACAAATATCCACCCAAAGATGTCACGGGCAACATACTTGATAGATTAGAATGGATCAATTTTGAATATCGGTGGTTTGAGTTTCACTTGAGGGGAATGGCCCCTTGTATGTTTTCCAACTTCACTTCCCTGACAAACACCTTCATGATTTAAGTTGAATTCAGGCATACCTGTGACCATTTTCCTTGCATCAAGTAAGGGTTTGAAATGAAGGTGAGCAAATCTTTGGTGCCATAATCTGGATTGAAGAGAAGTATCACAAGTCATTGCTCCCAACAGACTTCCTCCAACTTGATAGAGACCTTCAACCCTGAATCTAAGAGTGAATGCATCTCTTGGGTTCCTTTGCCAAAGATGAACCTTCCCATCAATGAATGACACCTTGAAACCTTTATCTTCCATTGCATAAATAGAGACTAATTTTTTTTCAGATCAGGTACATATAGTACTTCTTGTAAATGAAGAGTTTGACCTTGATTTAAGTGGAGAGTAACAATCCCAATTCCTTTTATGGGATAAGTGGCATTATCCCGAAGTATAATCTCCATATTCGTCTTCTTTTCAATCAAGTTAGAGAGAGATTTTTTGTACCCAATGAAGTGCCTTGAGGCACCACTATCAATCAACAAATGATCCAATGTATCCGGAGGAGAGGCAGTGGTGAGGGCAAAAATAAGATAAAATTCTTTTTGCTTTACAACATTAACTTCTTCATACCTGTAGTTTCTCAACTTTTTGGGAGGACAACATTTTCCATTTCAAGTTGCAGGAGCACTTCTCTTTCCTTTGTTATTGAACCTGTTGTTCCTTTGATTGCCATTGCCCTTGAAGTTGTTGTTATGGTTGTCATCATCTCTTGGAGTATCCTTCTTGTGAGGACACTCTTTAGCAAAGTGCCCAAACTTGTTACAATTGAAACATCTTCCTTTCCTTCCTTCTTTGAATCCCGACTTGAACCCTTGACCTTGTCTTTTGGACCAACATTATTCTTCCTCTTAGCATGAGTGGGGAAGGGGGTAGGATTGCTTCCATTGGAGGGCTTGTCTCTTTCCATCATCCTTATTTCTTCTCGAGTGCATCTAACCAATAATTCATCAAATCCTGGAATCCTGTCATTGTTGAGGATGGTAGTGTTGAACACATCCCATTCTCTTGTAAGGCCTCCAAGTGCGATAAGAGTAAGCTCCTTGTCACCAATGACTTCTCCAATAGATAAGAGATCATTCTTGATCTCAGTAATCCTCATGAAGTAGGATTGGATGGATTCTCCTCTATCCATCTTGATGTCTTTCAACTTGTTCTTGAGAAAGAGAACTTGATTCACATATTTACTTTGAACATCCCAACCAGCTTGTTATACATCTCCTTAGATGTTTCCAAATCAGAATTATAGGCAACCAAAGGTTTGTGTATAGAATCAACAATAATTTTCTTAGCTTTAACGTCACCTTTCTTGTACTTTGTTTGTGCAGCTGCGGATGCATTTGAAAGAGGCACCACTATTCTTCCTTTGACATAGTCCATGGCATCATTTTCTCCCAATCTCAAATCTAGAGTCATCTTCCATGTATGATAGTCGGATTTGTCCTTAAGCTTGTCCTTAGATTTGAAGAAAGATGTAGTCGTCATTGGGAGTCGTTCCAAGTCAACTTTCGCCCTAACCAGAACGTCAATAGTGGTCAAAGCAGCTCCAAATTGTCGTCTAAGCAGCTCGATCAAGAACAGATAAATTCGGCCTTCTGAGAGGGTCAAAGTCAGCGCAAAACAGATTGTTCAAACTAGTCAAAGGAGAGAGAAAACCCTGCTGTAAATTTTGTAGTGAAATCTGAAGTCAACGCTAAAGTCAACTCGATCAACTTGTCCCAATAACCTTGAAAACTGTACCAATCAATACAGCCTCCAAAATCGAAAATTTGCCCACAAGAACGAAGTCAACGCTGGTCAAAAGCACCCAACTCCACGCTGATCAACGCTTTCTAGTTTCTTGAAATTTTTGGCCAGCGATTTAACCCCCATAAATCCGTCCTCCTTTCACACATGCAAAGTAGAGAATGCTGCCTCCAAGTTGTACGAACCAATCAAGAGAGGAGAGAGAGAGATATGTGATAAGATGAGCGATGTCCAAATGAGGAGAGAGGTCACTCTTATTTATGCACTTCGTTGAGGGTGAGGAGACACATCTATTGGGCTTACGAGCCTACATTTGACTAAGGTTGACCTTGACAATTTGTGCATGAGAGAATAAATTCAACATTCCATTTCTGCTTGTCAGAATGAGATGATATTTTTATCAAAATTGGACCTCTTAAAAGTGGAATCCAATGCAATAATTATCCTCCATCATATGAGCTGCCCTAAGGTGGAATTTGTTCCTAGTTGCCAATTTTAACACTATTCGACCTAGCTAGAAGGCTATAAATAAGAAGCAACTTGACCTATTTGACATATACACTCAAGAAGTTCGATCTACAAGAAAGAGAAGCAGAAAAGAGAGCGTAATTGCTGGAGAAGAAGAAGATTAGCTGGGAAGACCTAAATCGAGCTTTTGGGCATTCTATCTCTCACACGTGCAAAGTTACTGGGTTGTTGCTGGGGCTGAAATTCCAAATCTATTGTAGGTCCAAAGTTCTGAAGCTGGGGGTCGAAAATCTCTAGTTGGGGGGCCGAATTTTGGATTGAAGCTGGTGCTTGAAGATTTTGGGAAAGATCATCTACAGGAAGGAAGGGCTCACTTGGTGGTTGGAGGAAGACTTTGTCTAGGTCTAAGAGGTTTGGGATTGTCTCATCTTGATTTGAATCTACTAGTGGAAGAGTTCACTGGGTTTTCCCCGATAGAGGGGTTTTAGCCATGACTGATCACCTATATTTGGTGTCCCTGCTCTTTATGTTTTGATTTGATGATTGCTTGATGAAAAGAAGATAAAAGATGAACATAAACAAAGTTAATAAGAACACAATAATAGCACAAATAATTATCATTATAATAAAATCTTTCTGCCTTTTTGATTTTCTAACATGCTATCAGAGCTAAGGTGAAGAAGGAAGAAAAAGGCAGCTTGAAGATCTATTGAAGAAAAGGGGATCAAAGGAAGGTCATTAAGGAAAAGGATTATATAAGAAGAGAAGTCTACTATCTGTAGAGAATATATCAACTACAATGAAGACATAAAACAAGCTAGAAGGAGCCTCCAATTACAGGGCATGGAAAGAGAGGATGGATCGTATCCTCGCTAAGCATAAAGTTTTGGATCTTGTTTGAGGAAAAGTTAAGAAACCTACAAATGATGCAGTAAATGAGAAGTCCAGAGAAACCGAAATCTTGGCCATGAATTTGATAGTAGATGGAGTAAAGGACAACCTAGTTTCGTACATAGCCAACATAGGCTTCGCTCAAGAATTGTAAGCCCTTTCCAAGTTATTTACCGTCAAGGACATTGGTCAGATAGCTAGCCTAAAGAATGAACTAAGGACAATAAGGATGACAAAAGACGATATTGTGTTATCATATTTTGTAAGGATATCTAGAATAGGAGATGAACTCCAAGCAATAGGTGAAGTTGTACCAGAAAAAAACTCGTAATTGCTGCTCTTTTAGGTGTACCAAAATCCTGGAGTTCTTTTGCATTAGGAATTAGTAGTTGGAAGGATACTCCAACCTTCGGACAAATGTGGATTGCATGCAGTCAACAAGAAGCCCGAATATCATTAGTAAACAACAAGGAGGATGAAGAAGACAACACCTCTAATGCCTATTTTGCTCATCACAAGAACAAGAGAACATTCAAGAAGTTCAAAGGACCAAAGAAAATGGTTGATCTATCAAAGATTGAGTACTATAATTGTCACAAAATGGGACATTACAAAAGTGAATGTCTTGAGAATCCAAGGAACAAAAAGAGAGATAAAGAACAAGCAAATGTTACTGACAAAGCTCCAACTAAGAAGAAGAAGATTGAAGAATCGAAAGTCAAAGACTATACTATTAAGTCCTTGCTTACATATCCTTCTTAGTCTTCTATTTTAAGTTTTGTAATGTTTTCCTTTATGTTTTGATTTCTAGAGTTTGTAGGTCTAATATATCTTGTTAGAACATTTTTGGATTGTTTGAAGTATGGGTATCCCTCAAAGGACTAGATTAAGAGGGAACCTCCACCATTTTACCAAAAGATAAGTATCTTGTTCCTTGTTTCCTCTTTTATGTTTGGTTTCCTCATCATATTTAGATTCGTTTTTATTGTATGCTAATAACCTTTTATATTTTCCTTGGTTAAGAAAGCTTGTAGAATACAAAAAGGTTGTGGAGGAGACTACAAAGGAAAGACTTGAATCATGAAGGAAGTTATGTTGCAAAGGAAGCCCTTCAACAACTGAAGTCCTATAAGTTTTGTTGAAGAAAAACTCAAGATATGTCATAAATTACAAGGTTTGTTTTATACAGGAGGTATGATCATTCTTCTTTTGAAATTTGCTTTATATTACTAACATTCTCATGTCTAGGGTTTTGAATCATAAAGATTCTTGTTAGGGTGATTAATTATTAGATTGAATCTACCCTTATTATACTATCTCTTGTCATTTATCATTTTGTGAAACCCTAACCTTTAGGGTTTGTTACCCACCACCTGTGGGTAGTGTATATAGGAGATTTTTTTCTCCTAGATGGTCCTCAACTGCTAGCCAACAGCCTCTTGTAACCACCAGATAACTCAATGTGCCATTGTCTCTGCCACCTGAGCCAACCGTGTGGTCCCTCAACCACTTGTCATGATTGTATGTTTGAAGGTGGATCTCTCGACCTAGAAGGTATAGTAATTTTCCTTACTTGTCATGGGCACTTTTGGGCATGGATTGGTGGGGGGATTCAGTGGAGCGAGTGAGTTAGGTTTGTATTCTTCTTTCCACTACCCGATTTTGTGGTTACCCTTGTAACCTAGTCTCGTGGGATCTCCTTTACTGACCATTAGATTTAGGGTTGGCACTACATGGGAAATCCCGATTTTGGTTGCGGGTCCCGCTTCCTAATACCACCTACATCACTCCCCTTCCACTCATTTTAGCTCCATTCATCTCTTTTCCCATCTGGGTCCACATGTGTCCATTAGGTTCACATAGGGTTAGCTTCCCCTTCGCCTTGTCCACACCTTGGGTCAAGCCTGGAATAGTGCCCTAGAGGTTGATGCAGCGAAAAAGAAAAGAAAAAGCATAATTTGGTCACTCTCAATAGAAAATGTACCACAAAATGCAAAACATGGTCGTGACATACAAATTTAGCATGTGGGCAAAAGCCAAACATGAACTCTACCGCTTATCCATGGCCATCACCATGGTTCCTATGGGCCCTAGATGAATTGACTTTATCATTAACGAACCCATGATTGTCCCAACTCTTGGTGGGTGATGAACTACCCTACCTTTAGGGGGTATTCATTGCTACATATTATACATAATGCTCTCATCCTCTGGAGCCCCAAGCAATTATAAAGAAAAATCAATCAAAGCAAAAGGCATAGAAGAAGGGTGGAAAAAAAAAGGCTGGAGTAACTCATGTACCGCGATTTGCTCCCTCCTACACTCATATACCCAGGTGTGGGAAGATTCCCTTGATCCATATCATTTGCCACCTACTATTTGAGGGATGTACCATGGGCATGTCACCCCCTTTAAAGGTTGAAACCACCTAATAGGGTCCTTGATTAACCCCCTCATTGAGCTTGGAGAAACTTGTACATGCCAAAGCCCACTATGGAAGGGCATGCCACCATGAAGTGCCCCATTTGTTCCATGATTTGTAAGTTTTTTTACTTGATTATTCTAATGATCGGAGGGCAAGGTGATGCATTGGATTTTATGCAGGATTTCAATTGGGTTTTCATTTGGGGCTTGGTCTCCTTATACGGGGTCCTAGCCCTCGAGATGGGCACTTGTAGGGTGAGTGTTGAGAGCCATGGGCGTCCACCATAACAGAAAGTACTTCATGAATCCTTAGCACCACTCATTGATTGCTCGTGTTCCATCTTTTTATCGAGGATGATGCACCTGGTTCACCATGCCCAACCGACTCCACACTTGCACCATGCACTTGACAATTGTTCTAGGGTCCAGGGGAGATCTTTCGTTGTAGAGGGAGGGAATATATCGTCATCTTAGCCCTTATAGATGGTCTACAAGCATTTTCGATCCACTTGGAGACCTATGAGGATGTCCTTGTGCCCCCACATCCACTTGGGAGCACCACAAGTTCTTGCATGGAAAACAAGGGGCCAACTCCTTTTCTACTATGTTTGGAGTCCATTTCTACATCATGGCACCCCTTGGACTTTGTTAGGCCTCCTCAAAGGTCCAATGTCTCATTTTATTTATTATTCGACCCTCTTGAGAGGCTTATTCTTATGTTATTGAGCTATTTGGTGGGCTTGTTACTAAAAGTATTGTTATTATGCACATTATTTTATTCCAGGGGCATTATTAGTCCAAACTAGGCCATTTGAATCCCTTAGAGGCTTGTATAAATAGAAGAGAGGCATTCTCTCTCATTCATCATCATTTGGATTGAGTTATTTTCTCGTGAGATTTTCGCTATCCTTCTTGGAGGATGAGTTTGGATGAATGGATGAATTTTGTTGTTTGGATCTCTTTCATTTTGCCTTGGAGCTTCACTATTGGCATATGTTGATGATTGTATATACTCTTTCTTACATGTATGTGCTTTTTTAATGCTATTCTTCTTATTTACTTTTGTCACATGCATGTTGCTGGGATTTTTGCTATACTAGGCTGAAATTCACTGCTTTTCTTATGCGAAATTATGGAAATTTGATCTTTTATAGCAATGTATCATGTCATGGGCCATGTATGAATGAGTGAATGTTCCTAGAGATAAATACATCTTGATAAGTCATCATTTATTGCAAACCGAAGTATAAAGTCCTTGCAACAACTGTTCTCGTGCTCTAAATGCCATGCGAAGTTGTTGAAGGCCTCCTTAATTGGGTGAATTCTTTCCAAACCATAAATTCTCCTTGACTCCATCTCTCCCAAAGGGATAGGGCACTAATCCTACATTAGTGATCATTTTCAACGCTTATTCTTTTCACCTCCCTGTTTTCTAGGCCTAGCCTACATAGGCCACCTAGGACATCGATTATCTCACAATCTAGCCATCCAAACATTTCGATTTTTGGTCCACAATTGCGTTGGTGTGTCGTCAAGAAGCCCTCCAAATTTCACGAGATTCCTACGGTGGGATCTTGAGATATTTCAAGCCCTAACTCGAAGATCGATTCTTGCCCTTGGTTTCCCATTGGCTAGTGACCTCATTGGGATCATAGCATTAAATCATCAAAAGAAGAATCTTTCCTTGATCCTCTTCCCTTCCCTAATTACGTCAAGTATATCCTTAGTTGATCAACTCCATACCCTTGACCTAATTTTGGGTCCACTTGGCCCTTTGTGGTCCTGCAACTTGTTGACTCCAATTCCACAAAGATCACTTAGAGGTAAAGCATTCATAGGGCCTTTTGAGTCCAGGGGCTTCCTTGATAAGATATACACTCAAACCCTAAACTAAAAGACCCTCTTAGCGCTTCCTAGAGATCCTATCACCTTGCTTCCCTTACACGAAAACCATACATTTGAGTCTTTCTTGTGAATAGGCCTTGGGAATTGCTCCTTATCCTTTCATTGACCTACCCATCTAGTGATTCCCTTTATAATGAGTCTCCTCCCATTGGTGAAAGTTCGTAAAGAGCAAGGAGACTTAGCTGAGGTGACAGTGGGTTATCGCACTGTTGTCTCACAAAATGTAGAGGCACTGCGACAACGGCTCAGATCGGGGGCTGTCACCCTGATCCCCAATCTCTTCGTTTAAGCTGTCTCCCAATTGCAGACTAAGGGGGGTAGAGCCTAAGAAATGGAATGAAGGAGAACTAGTTGGGAACCAACCAGTTCGAGAGACACAGTTAAGCAACCAAGTACTTGTTTAGATCTAGCAAGACTTAAATGATTCGATTTAGACAATTGATATCAGTGCTTTGTGGAGTCAACTATTTTGCTAAGAAATTTTAAGACCAAGTACAAGATGGACAACTGCTGCTTTGATGAGTGAGTCTTAGGCTAAGATTTTCTCAATGATTAAGTAGTCCAATTTAATTTATTCTTCAATCATGATGATAAGTACTTATTAATGGAAATTAAGGGACAATCATTAACCACAAAAGAATGTTAACCACTGCCAAAATGAGAAAGAGATGCCAATGAATGATTTGCCAATATAGAGTTCAAATAGATATCCACTTAACACATGAATTACAATTAGCCAATGATTATTAGAGAATGATACCACAAGATTATCAATGCTCTTTATTTGAATTAGGAAAAGTCATTTAATTTAGTAGATGTTCAATTTGAAGCAAGAAGGTTTTTAAGTTCTTGAGATGTCAACATAAAGCTATCATTCAACGAAAGATATGACAATATGAGAACACTTCTTTACCAAAGTTCGAATGTTATTCAATTACTTAGATTATTTACTTAGGAAACCTAGATTATTAGATTATGTGCTTTTGAAAAGTGAAACTGAAACCTTTTGAGAATACACAAGTCAAGGATGTGTAAGGCCTTTGAAAGAGATAGAATCAATGTGACAATAACCCAACAATGAGCTCACTTTAATGCTAGCTGTCCCATTCACAATGTATTTATTATGAACCAAGGATAAATTTTATGTTTTCTTTTTAGAGTTCAACCTTGTTAAAATTGGCAACTAGGGCCAAAATCCATGTGGGTCACCTTATTTATGGCAGTTGATATTTTTCTTAGATTCCTCTCTCCGAGAGGTGTAGGATTGATCTAAAGATCATCTAATTCTGACATGTATTTATGGAGATATGAATTTATTTATATTATTGACAATTAGTCAAGGTCTGCTAGCAAGCTAAACAAGCACTTCTACCCCCAGCTCATCCTCAACGTTGCATTTAAATAGAGGAGACCTCAAGTCATTTGTGGAGCACATCATCTCATGATCTCTCTCTCCACTTGTTTGGGTTTGTCTTCTCACAAGGAGGACGTGGTGGAAAGAAAGATCCGAGATCTTAGCCATAGTCAAGAGAGGTGTCCTAGCTGCAGTCAAGAGGAGGCCCTAGCCGCAGCAAAGGAAGGCCCTAATCCCTAGCAAGAGGAGGCCCTAATCTGCAACAAAGAGGAGGCCCTAGCTGCAACAAGGGAGAAGCCCTAACTGCAGCAAGAAGGAGCCCTATGACATTGTGAAGGAGCCTAGAAAGAGCAGCATGGAAATCTTTGTGACAATGTGGTAAATAATGTTGTTCTAGGGCATGAACCAAGGTCTGGTTTGGGTGTGTTGAAGTCAGGTCAACATAAGGCTGAATATGTATGCATTTGGGTACAGACAAGTGCAGTCAGCTAGGCCAAGTTCATAAGGAAGGTAACACTGCTGTTTGGGACTGTTAGGGAAAACATTTGTGAAGCCTAAAGCTACAACAAGCTGTTGTGCTAGGCCGCATGCCATAGCACACACCTGGAGGCTGTGTTAAGGGCTGTCAGGGGTGGACAACACCTTTAGAAGGCAGCGTAGCACGAGGGAAGGGTCTCCAAGGTAAACCGCAGTCCTAAAAGGACTTGTCTCTTGACTGTGTGGTGGAACTAAGGCTACAGGACATGGCCTAACTAGTAATGCAGCTAACCACAGTGCTAACATGTTGCAACATTGTTTTGTGAAGGACTACTAGATTGATGAACTCCTAAAGGGTATGCCACAACACTCTTAAGGACTGTTTGAAGACTGTCATAAGAGTTTAGGCGCTGCATCAAGTACCCTAACTAGAACAGTAATCATTAGTAGAATGAAATCAGTATTATGAGCAACATTTGGGTTGATTGAGCTAACTGTTGGAGGCTAATGTTGACTGGGCTTGACCAAGCCAATTAGAGAAAGATTTCCATCCAGTTTGACCAGCATTGACTTCTCTGGTCAAGCTTTACTACTGTTGTCATAAAATATCAGATTTGTATATCTGTACTATCTCTATCTCTTTGCTGAACTATTGAAGAATATAAGAAGAATTGATCAAGGGTTTCCCCACATTGGGGTTTGTCTATGGCTGGTGCCACATCTTATGTCCTCTTGTCTTGGCTTGTCTTCTACTGTTTATGTTTATGTTCTATTTGTATTTGATATGATTGCTAAACTGGATATTGATATTGGGCTAATTAAGAAATTGAAGTAAATTGCTCTTAAGCATAGAACATACCAAAAATTAACATGGTATCAAAGGTGAGCTGAAGACAAAACCCAAGCAAGAGTGAAAGAGAAATCACCGAAGACAGTTGGACAAGGACAAAGGCTCAATGGGTTCCTCATCCCTTTCTCGACCGAAGACAAGCTCTGTGAAAAGTCTGACTATCACGGATGGAAGATGTCTCTTGATTTGACATTGGAAGAACAAGAAGTGTTGGATTATGTGAAGGGTAAAATCCCTGAGCCTCCATCAAATGCACCGTCTGCTGCAAAGAACAAGTACAACAAGGCTGAAGTCAAAGCGAAGAAGATTATCAGAGATTCCATTGACAAGCGTTTGGTGGCCTACATCTCCGATCTAAACACCTCCAAGGAGATCTACAACAGATTGGTAAGCATGTTCAAGGTTAGTAATGCGAATCGAATTTTATTTCTGAAAAATAAATTGAAGGATATTAAGAAGGGTAAGGATGAGGATATTCAATCCTACTTCTTAAGAATCACTGAGATCAAGAATGATCTTCTTGCAGTTCGAGAAACTATATCTGACAGGGAACTTACTATCACTACCCTTGGAGGGCTCCCACCCGAGTGGTATATATTTAGAACCACACTATTCTTAATAATGATCGAATTCCAGGGTTTGAAGAATCGATGTCGAGATGCATTTAAGAAGAAACAAGAATGGTGGAGCAAGAAATGCCTTTTAATAAAGGCAACCCCACTGCTTTCTCCGCTCATGCCAAAAGGAGAAATAATGTAGGGTCTAAAGGTCATTTCCATGGAAAGCTTGGATCTAAGGGAGGAAGGAAAGGCAAGTGCTTTGCTTGCAATAAGTTTGGCCACTATGCAAGGGAGTCTCCAAATAGAAGGGACACATCACATGACGATGATCACAATCATTCCAGGGGCAACTACAAAAACCATGATCAAAGAAATGGTAGGTCCAATGGAAAAGGAAAAAGGAATGCAGGATATCAAGGAAATGGTCGATCCTCCAAGAAAGCAAGGAACTCCAGGTATGAAGAATCAAATGTTGTTAATAATAAGCAAAAGGAGTATTATCTTATATCTACCCTCTGCACTACCTCTCCTCCGGACACTTTGGGGAATTGGCTTATTAATAGTGGTGCCTCAAGGCACTTCACCGGATATAAGGAAGCTGTCTCTAATCTAATAGAGAAGGATACAAACTTGGAGATTATTCTTGGAGATAGTGCCACCTATCCCGTAAAGGGAGTAGGGAATGTTACCCTTCAACTGAATTAGGGTAACACGATTCATTTACAAGAAGTTAAAGCTTTATGTACTTGACCCCAAGAAGAACTTGGTGTCCATTTCGATAATGGAAGACAAAGCATACAAGGTGGAAGTTATCGATGGAAAGGTACGTGTTTGGAAGAAGAACTTTAAAGATGCTTTTACTCTTGGGTTCCGGGTTGACACTTCGTATCAAGTTGGAGGAAGTCCATTAGGAACTATGTCTCGCGACACATCTCTACAATCTGAACTATGGCATCAGAGGTCTGCCCATCTTCATTATAAGGCCCTACCCGATGTGATACAGATGGTGACAGGGATACCCAAGTTCAAAGAAGAGCATGAAGGTATATGTCCGAGATGTATCGAGGGAAAACTTACAAGGGGACCATTCCCCTCAAATAATAGCAAGACTACAGATGTATTGCAGTTGATCCACTACGATATATCTGGTATGATGCTCGTAAACTCTTGGAAGGATGAAGTATTCACTTGGCTCTGCCACTTCAAAGTCTATGTGGAACAACCCGAGGGGTTTGAGGTTCATGATCAGAATCTCATATATGCAGGTAGAAGAAAGCTCTCTATGGGTTGAAGCAAGCACCCAGGGCTTGGTATGAAAGGATTGACAACTATTTGATAAAGCTTAGATTCACTAGGAGTGAAGTCGATCCAAACCTTTACTTTAAGGTTGTGGATGATAAACCTCTCATACTAGTACTTTATGTGGATGACCTCTTTCTGACCGGTGCAGACCCTCTCATTCACAAACATAAGAGGGAGTTGGATTCCGAATTTGAGATGAAGGACCTAGGACTAATGCACTACTTCCTAGGGTTGGAGGTCTAGCAAAAGCCAAGAGAAATTTTCCTATCTCAAGGAAAATATGTTGTGAAGATACTGGAAAGATTTGGGATGGTGGATTGCAAGCCTGTGACTACCCCGATGGAGATTAACTTTAAGAAGTTATGCGGTAGTGCTGCTGGACCCGAATTGGGAAATGCTTATGAGTATCGTCAACTCATAGGGGCACTGATGTTCTTCGTGAACTTCCGTCTGGATATATGTTTTGCAGTTAACACATTGAGCTAATATATGGTTGAGCCTCATCTCATACATTGGATCGGTGCCAAGAATCTTTTGAGATATCTTCGGGGTACAATCACTCATGGACTAAGTTACACTGTCAAAGATGTGAGGCTGCATGATAATTCTGATACTGGTTGGGCAGGCAGTGTGGTGGATCGCAAGAGCACTTCTGGGTACTGTTTCTCTTTGGGTTTTGCTTTGATATCTTGGATGAGAAGGAAGCAGAAATCGGTTGCTTTATGCACTGCTGAGGCCGAATACATAGCTGTGAGTATGGCCTCCTGTGAAGTTGTCTGGTTAAGGAATCTCTTCAGTGAACTGTTTGGACATGTGCTGGATACCATCATGATCCTCTGCGACAACCAGATTGGGATCCGATTATTAGAGAATCCCGCATTTCATGATCGCTCCAAGCACATAGACATCAAGTACCACTTTATCTAGGATATGGTACATCGGGAAGCAATAAGGCTCCAACACATTGGGATTAATGAGTAGGTCACCGATATTCTGACGAAGCCCCTGGGAAAGGTCAAATTCTTGACTTTCCGAGAACGACTAGGAGTCATGGAGAGATCCTCTCTTGAGGGTCTTGTATGATATGGACATTGACCTCTAGGAGCTCCGGGGGGCTTGTGGTACTTCTTGGAGCGATGAGCAACCATAGGTTGAGTGGTTCAGCTTTCCCCTAGTGGTTTGCTATGTACGCAGGATAAGTGGTTCAACCTTTCCCGCTGAGACACAATCATAGGGTGAGTGGTCCAACCTTCCCCTAGTGATTTGTTGTCTATAGGGTGAGTGGTTCAGCCTTCCCCTGTGATACCCCATGGCGTCATGTAGACAGGATGAGTGGTTCATCCTTCTCTTGCTGAGACATCCTACCCATGCAGTCTGGGACTCATGGGAAGTACCTCTCATTTGGCCAATGAGTAGGGAAATGAGGATAGGGACCATAGCACTACCGATGGACGCATCGTGTACTACCGTACTCCCTATGCTAGGATGACCTATATTGATCTGGGATCAATTGGAATTGACTTCAGGTCAGTAAGAGTGGTATGAGACACTCTCTTTTATCTGGAACTGACTTCAGGTCAGTAAGAGTGGTATGAGACACTCTTTTTTATCTGGAACTGACTTCGGGTCAGTAGAGAATGGTATGATACATGCTCGATCACTTCTTCTTCTTCATAGTTCAGTAGAGTAGAGCAGTGCATTGATGGCAAAGATAGTATCGACTGACATATGGATTAGCAGATGGAGTTCTCCCTAGTTGAGAGGGAGTGTTAAAATTGGCAACTAGGGCCAAAATCCATGTGGGTCACCTTATTTATGGCAGCTGATATTTTTCTTGGATTCCTCTTCCAGAGGTGTAGGATTGATCTAAAGATCATCCGATTCCAACATGTATTTATGGAGATATGAATTTCTTTATATTATTGACAATTAGTAAAGGTTGGCCAGCAAGCTAAACAAACACTTTTACCCCCAGCTCATCCTCAATGTTGCATTTAAATAGAGGAGACATCAAGTCATTTGTGGAGCACATCATCTCATGATCTCTCTCTCCACTTGTTTGGGTTTGTATTCTCACAAGGAGGACGTGGTGGAAAGAAAGATCGGAGATCTTAGCTGCAGTCAAGAGAGGAGTCCCAACCACAGTCAAGAGGAGGCCTTAGCTGCAGCAAAGGAAGGCCCTGATCTGCAGCAAGAGGAGGCCCTAATTCGCAGCAAGAGGAGGCCCTAATCTGCAACAAAGAGGAGGCCCTAACCGCAACAAAGGAGAAGCCCTAGCCGCAGCAAGAAGGAGCCCTATGACAACGTGAAGGAGCCTAGAAAGAGTTGGATGGAAATCTATGTGACAACGTAGTAAATAATGGTGTTCTAGGGCATGAACCAAGGTCTGGTTTGGGTGTGTCGAAGTCAGGTCAACATAGGGCTGAATATGTATGCGTTTGTGTATAGACAAGTGCAGTTAGTTAGGCCAAGTTCATAAGGAAGGTAACACTGCTGTTTGGGACTGTTTGAGAAAACATTTGTGAAGCCTAAAGCTACAACAAGCTGTTGTGCTAGGCCACAGGCCATAGCACACAGCTGGAGGTTGTGTTAAGGGCTTTCAAGGGTGGAAATCACCTTTAGAAGGCAACGTAGCATGAGAGAAGGGTCTCCAAGGTAAACCACAGTCCTAAAAGGACTTGTCTCCTAACTGTGTGGTGGAACTAAGGCTACAGGACGTGCCCTAACCAGTAATGCAACTAACCACAGTGCTAACATGTTGCAACAATGTTTTTTGAAGGACTACTAGATTGATGAACTCCTAATGGGTATGCCACAACACTCTTAGGGACTGTTTGAAGACTGTCATAAGAGTTTAGGGGCTGCATCAAGTACCCTAACTAGAACAGTGATCATTAGCAAAATGAAATCAATATTATGAGCAACATTTGGGTTGATTGAGCCAACTGTTGGAGGCTGATGTTGACTGGTTTTGACCAAACCACTTAGAGAAAGGTTTCCATCCAGTTTGACCAGTGTTGACTTCTCTGGTCAAGGCTTTACTACCGCTGTCATAAAATATCAGATTTGTATATTTGTACTATCTCTATCTCTCTGCTGAACTATTGAAGAACATAAGAAAAATTGATCAAGGGTTCCCCACACTGGTGTTTGTCCTTGGCTGGTGCCACATCTTGTGTCCTTTTGTCTTGGCTTGTCTTCCACTGTTTATGTTTATGTTCTATCTGCATTTTACTGTCATGCTGATATGATTGCTAAACTGGATATTGATATTCGGCTAATTAAGAAATTGAAGTAAATTGCTCGTAAATTGGGCTAATAAAGTCTCTCCAACAACAGTAAGCTAACAATGGATTTTATTTATGCTAATTAAGACAACAACAAATTATCAATGTTAGAGGAGCAATGACTTTATGACAACAGTAATGACAAATATGCTCAAAACAGTCCTATACCATTTAAATGTAGCCCTTTATATGAAGTTAATTAAGGCAACAAGTAAATGTTGCAACATTGGTGAATTAATTAGGACAACAGTGAAATTAAAAGCTTGTGAGAGTAGCAAATAAATTTATGACAACAAAGAGTGAAATACCTCTGTACCCAATGCATTTGGCAAGCCCAAAAATTACAATTATATCACTGATAAGTTCAGACTTAAGAAATTAAATTTATAGGACAACAACTAAGAATTTAAATCAGAGTTTATAAGAGAAACAAGTAAACTTATGACAACAAAAGATAATGCCTACTGCAATTTAGATATAAAAGCCCTCTGAAAATTCTTATGACAGTAAAAAAAATTGTGATAATATTAATTAATTAAATGTCCAAGTGAAATATGAGCTTAATATCACTGTTTTAGATCTGATTAGCTTAATTAATTAGGCAGCGAATGGATAAGGGTTACGAAACGAAACTTGAGGTCCAAGGACTAGAAGTCTTTGCCAGAATCTTCAGTGATGAACAACCCAAATGTCTCTGCAAAATCTGAGGATGTATCACTCAGAAAAATCAAATTCTCTCCCCATGGTGATCAAGATATCGTTCAAGTCTGGACAAGAAGTAGAAAAGGCCAAAAATGGGCCTGCGTTACCTGGTTACGGAGCAAATTTGGAGGCTGAAAATATTGTTGCAGGCAGTGCTGAAGACTTATATGGAAGTACAGTCAAATTTAAGGGCTGCGTTCAGCCTTGCAGGAGGCAGATCTGAAGATAAAAGGCAACGTTAAGCCTTTGGGGCCTTAGATAAAATTGCCCAATGCTTCACAAAATTTTCAAACCTCAATCTTCTTCCTTTAAATGGACAAAATTTGATTTTTGGCTCTGCAAACATTATTTGGGACAAGATCTGTCTCAAAACCTCCCGATCTCTTTGAAAAATCTCAAATCTGAAGATTTCGTTAGCTGATTTCTTAGATCTATTCCTGCAAACAATCTTTGAGCCCAAATCTTACCCTCCAGGGTCTATCTCTGGCTCAGATCCGAAGATTTCCTTCGCTGATTTCTCAGATCTATTCCTGCACAAGTGAAAAGAGAAAAACCCAATACCCAATACGTACAAAAGTAGAGAAAATCCCAAACCCAAGTGTTAAATTTCAAAATTATGTTACAAAATTTCAGATCTACACAAGTAAATAACAGATCTATGCA
Organism: Pinus taeda; assembly: GCA_000404065.3. Lineage (NCBI taxonomy): Eukaryota > Viridiplantae > Streptophyta > Pinopsida > Pinales > Pinaceae > Pinus > Pinus taeda. The sequence continues at coordinate 162,079 of APFE031742096.1, read as the reverse complement.
AATAATTTACAGATCTATATAAATAATTTACAGATCTATCAGATCTGAGGAGTATGAGTCCGACTCCGCTCCTAGATCTGTATATCTAAAGCTCTTTCTAGCCAAATCTAGCTATTTAGCACAATTTGTTAAGAGATAAATAATTTTAAAAGAGGCACTAGCCCAGAAAACCCTGCAAGAGAAGCTTTAGATAAATCCTGGGGTTTCAATCAAACAGGCCCTTCAAATCTTATGCTTTAGGAGTCGACTGGTCGAACCGAGGACTTCCCCAAATGCCCAAATTTTAAATATGATAGATTTCTGTACACTTAAAGTTAAACTGTTAAATCAATAGAGAAATAAGATAAAAATAAAATTTTCAATTATTAGAGATACTTGCCAATTCAATCCAATTAAAATACTTATCCTAAATCCAGTAACCTAAGCAACGTACCTATGCAATAAATTACTCTACAAGAGCTATTAATGAACAATTTATTGAAATAATTATCAGCAAAATAATGAGAACAAGATTACCATAAAATGCTAGAGAGGAGCACCACCATTAAGTAAAACCCCAAATACTTTGTTTGTATTATTCCAAAATAGAGTACAAAAGAGCTTCAAGAGCTAGTACACGATCTAAAAGATTAGATGAATTGAATGACTATAAACGTATAATTTATAGATTAAGTCTCTAACAACTAGTTGGCTTGATCCTTGTCAAAGTAATCTCGACAGTTGAAAAATATTTAATTATGTTTTAATCTCCTCTGTCAAAATTATTTTATTTTTTAGGAAATTCGAATTTTTCATTAACTGAATTTTAATCAACTCAAATTAATTATTTTGAGTTGATTTCCTCAAAAAATTGAATTTGACTTAACTACCAAGGCCCTAGGGTTCAAAATCTCTTGAAATTTTCAATATTCCTTTGGCCCGGGACCTCCAAAAATTAATTCTCCTAGAACCCATGAATTTTTTTAATTTGGATAATTAATTTTACCTTGGACACAAAATTAATTAAATTTCTGGCTTAGGATTTTAATTTAATTTTGCCAAAAAATTTAATTAATTGATTTATGAGAGGATTAATAATTTTTCCAACCCTCTAATATTTAGCCATGGTGTCCAATTATGAGGGACCATGCACTAAATGTTTTTTACATGAAGATTTTACATTTTAATACATGAAGGAGGAAAACCTGTTCGTTATAGACGCTCAACGTTTACCCATTTCTGCAAGACAAAATATAATCCAGTAGACCAAGTGACTAGTAATAAAATAATCTAGCCAATTAACTAGGATTATTCCCAAATCAATTTTACATAGACTCGATCTAAAACACTAGGACTCACCTAAGATCTTAGAAACAAAATCTGCTCTAGCTTTGGGGTAAGAGTGGAGGGAAAAACTCTGCTGATCATTTGTGTCTAGAGACAAATGAATTAGTGAGACAAAAAGCCTCCTAGAATGGAGATCATCACCAAAACTGTAACAACCCATTTATAAAGTTAAGAAATAATAAAAACAATTAACTAATATAAAGTTATGAACTTTATATTTGTTATAATATTAATAAACTTTATATTTTATTAATAAACTTTATATTATATATAAATAATATCAATAAACGTTATATTTTATAAATTCAACCTTATATCAAAAAATTTATATAAACCAAACTTTATAAATTAAAAAAAAAGAAAAAACCTAAATCCAATAAACTAAACGTAATAAGTATAAAGGCAAAAACCTGTAATTCGTAATAAAGGCTGAAGGAGCTTCTGGTCTGAGGAGGTGGACAAAAGCGTGGCAGTATGGAGGGAGGCGGTGGTTGCAAGCGGGAGGGCGGCCACCGCCATACCTGTAGCTATAAAATGCTGGAAGGAACAGAAGGCAGGGGGAAAAAAACACAGAGGAGGACATAGGGCAGAGAAAGACCAGGAACGAGAGCTTTGATTGACCTGAGGTTCTGGGCACGGGGGTAGTAAGCTTCACAGAAGCTTGCTGGATTGGCTGGGAGGAATTGGTTTCCCAGTAATCGAATCAGCTTCAACAGGAGAACAGGAGCAGACAGCAGATCAGTCGACAGCAGTTCAGGTAGTTATTCATTATTTTTACGGTTATTGTATTTCAGTTTTCCGGATATTACATATGGTATCAGAGCCCTTAATCCTGCGACCTCTGGTTTATGGTTTCCGTACGAGTCCATTGTGTCGTTTACTAGTCCGTTGTGTCGTTTTTCTATTGCGGTGGTTAGGTCCGGAGGCGCAGGCATCACCACGTGATTAATGGATGAGTTTGAAGTTTAGTGGTGTGATGTCTGTGCCTAAGACTTACATTACAAGGAGATTTTGGTCGCTCTGTTCGGGGTTTGGCGGTCAGAACTTGGTTTCAAAGCCAAGCGCCCTCTGCATCTGCAAGCGGCGAGTTCTTCCAGCAGTCTTGAACATTAACATTGGCGTTATGGTGAAGAAGGCACTGGACCGCTTCGAAGCACCCGTAGAGAGTCGCCGCATGAAGAGGAGTCCTGTTATCATAATCCTGGGCGTTTACAAGGCTCAAATCTTGTTCTAACAGCTTCTCCAATGCCGTGTGATCGTTGTTACGGGCGTGCCATAGGACTAAGGAAGTCTGCGAGGCTCTTTCCCTGCCTCTCTCCTTGCTGTCACTGGGGGATGAGTGCTCACTACTCGTACTAGTAAAATAAATGCTCTTGTCAGAGCCTTCTTCCATGTTTACAAACCCGTCTTCTTTATCATACATTCGAACGAAACTGTGGGAAGCATCGGACCCCGATGTGCAACCCCTGCAAGAGCAGAATCGCGAATAAAAAAATCCGAAATTCAAGATTTCACTCCATTGAATATTGCTTTTGGCAGATGCAATCCCTTTCTAACGATGTTGGTGGTACTGCTGCCAGTGCTGCCTTTCTTCAAGCTTCTTCTGTTCTTTGATAGCCCTTTCTTTCATATTCTTCTGGTGCTTTAACTCATTCTCCATCGCCTTTCGCTGCCTCTCCAATTCCATTTTAGCCCTTCAAATCTCCTGCAATCGTGAATTCTGTGTCTTCCTCTTGCCCTTATGATCCTTACCTTTCAAAACAGAGGCAAATTGCCCAAGATATTCAAGTACTGAACGTTGGGGTTTGGGTTTCGGCAATGGCGGTGAGTAAGCATCCATGATAGACGAATCAAGTCCCAGCTTATCCCATGCATCCTAGAACTTCTTATCCCTCTCAGCCACCGGCAGCACGGTTCTGACTACCCCGTCATCATCCAAGACCAGCAAAATTACATCCGGCCTAGCCTTGGGCAGAGTCTTGGGATGCTTGATAATATACTTGAGCCTATCTTCAGACTTCAATTTCAAAACATCTGTATAAGGAATCCGTTCTTGAACAAACGGGAGCCCCTGAGTCCACGCTGCATGCTCCTCGGGGGTCATTACCTCAATCTCTCTAGCAGTTTTAGTCCTCTTTTTCACTGCGACATCTGCGAATGCAACTGTCTGCGGTAATGCTAATGAAACAATCGTCATTGTCACGACCATTTCAGAAACCCTGAAAAGATCCTGTCGAAATCGGGTTCTCTCCTCGTTGTCTTGGGATTCTACTGCTAGGCATCTGATCCGAGCAGGAAAGTGTAAAATACGAGTTCGAATCCAAAATGAACTGGAACACATTCTTCTGCTCCTTAAACCCAAATTTAGGGTTTTGTAATGAAGCAATGGGGCACGTAGGGAAGCAAATTGAATGGCTTCCATGCTGTGCCTGTACATATGTTTCGATTAGTTTTCTTGTTGTCTCGACTCGATATAATCTCAAGACCTTACGAATATATCTTGCTGGAAGTTTCCCCTTGGCAAAAACTTGCAGGAAGTTTCCGACATAAAATCTCCGAAGTAGACGTTAGCATTGAATACTCAGTTCCTTTGACTAATATATCTTGCAGGGAGTTTCCCCTTGGAAAATTGTTGCAGGGAGTTTCCAAGATAAAATTTCCGAAGTAGAAGTTACCATTGAACACTCAGCTCATTTGAATAATACATCCATAAAGCCTGTGGTTTTCTCCCACCGTGGACATTTTTCTCTGGAATTTTTTTACACTGTTCAACGAGAAGTTAACTGAGGATGCCTTCCAACATTGAAAGAAGCATCCCTGCGTGTCACCTTATCTGATGCATCGGCTCCACCTTGCCTCCTAGCCAGGCTACTCTGGCTACTAAGCAAAAGTCTGGATGCTGTCTAAGAAGCCTTCGATTGTGATTTAATCTTCTGGCTGAACTGAATCCCACCATAAAAATCAAGAGGTATTTATTGGCAAGAGGGTTCGTAGAAGGCTTGATGCCAGATCTATTGTTTCCCTGCTTCGTAACTTGGGGGCTCCAGCTGTTATATCCATTCATTGAAGACTTATGGCATCAAGAACTTGATCCCAAGATGTTGGAAGTCTTGATCATTGAAGACTTATGGCATTCAGATTATGTCAAATTACCTGAACGCCTTGTTGCTGCATCATCTCTTCTTGAAATGCTTTCTTGTAGGCTTGGTTGGATTCTTGCCATTCTCATAAGCATTTGGAGTAATTAGATAGCTAATGTTTTGATTGTGTGCCAAACTAAGTGGCCACGAGCCATGATATCAAGCTATATGTCAGAAACATCCTGCATTCTAGCAAAGGAAAACGACTTTTATGGTTTCTAACTTTCCTCATCATGTCCATGCTGTGGGAATTTCTGAAGCACACTGATCTGTAATTGATCAGCATAGGGCTAACTCTATTCACCGACATGGATCTATAATGATTGATTACTTCTGTGCTGTCTTGCAACGAATTTCCACTCCATTACGCTGTTTCGAAAATCACTTTTATTCTCTAATTTCTGCAGTCATACTGTATTCATTAAAAGAGAATGGCATTCTGTTTGTTTATCATTATTGTGTGTAGTGCAGAACAGTAAATTCATATGAAAGAATGACAAAAATTTACCAAACACATTTGTCACAGTAAATTTACCCTGGAGAACCCTTCAGGAAAATGCCAGCATCAAATAGGAGGCTTTACTCAGTTTTTTAATGATTTCTCATAAATGCAAACTACAAAGAGCTCTAGGTGAGTTTTGCTTCTAGGCAATGATTTCCAAGCTGCTACAGCTATGGATACTTCCTATGTTCTATTGTTTGAAGCTTCAAAACGTTCTCCAAAGACTCAGCTAGCGTCAAAGATTGGCATCCTCTTGGGACTTCTGAACAAAAATTAAATAAAGATGCCATCTATTCTTTTCAGACTGGAGGATCTCTCAAATCTGCCAATGGCTTTTGGTGTAAAAACTGAACATCTTTAGAGATGTTGTTGATTATCACTTGGCCAGTAGTCATTACTGTCAGTCCTCTGATTTAAGACCGAGCATGAGTAAAGGACTAGGGCATACTCATCTGAGTTTATAATACAAAGTAAGTAAAGTTTTGATGACAACAAAGGAACTAAGGATTGAAGCTGTTATGAATGAGACTTGTTATTTAAATTTCTCTGAAGTTCAAAAAAATTGCTTTCATATCTATGTTAGGAAGTCAAGATATGAGCCATCTCTGAACTATACTCTCATGATCGAGACTCAGTAAAGAACCTAAGTAATCTTTAAAAACTTTGAGAGATATTATGTCATGGACTAATATATCTACTAAATCTTCTGGATGCACTGCAAGGGGCTGACCAAAGGAATGAGGAAAGTTTAGTCCACAGATTTGATGAACATTGAGGTTGTATTAACCCTTGATAATTTTAGATTTTAATGAAACACTTCTATATGTTACTGTAGACACAAATATGAATAATCCCCAAAGTTGAGATGTAAGTAAATAATAAATGACCTATTCTGAAAGAAGAACATCACTGTCAAGAATCTCGATTTCAATGGAGAGAAAGGCCAAGTCCCTGTGTTATTTCTATGGAAGGACAAAAGTTGCAAGATGTTTAAATCTGCCATAGTAAGCTAGCTACAAGTCTGAGGCACATAATTATAAGATCTTTAAAGGACATTAAGAAATGGTCAAGGTTGGAAGTCTGGTGTATATCTTAAAATAAGAAGCCTTTACATAGGTTACATAATAGTGGCTCCATATCTCCCTTCTGCTGTATTGGTTGCTTTTTATATATATAGACTTAATCCATATCCAAGTAATATGTTCAGAATATAAATATGTAGGACCTCCCTTAAATGTAATACCTTGATTGAGGTATGGCGGGTATGTTACCAATGTACTTTGTATCGAGATATTTAACGTTTATTTTGTATGAACGTTATTAGGTAAATAAACTTTAGATGTCTTACCTTAGGAGCTAATAACCATACACTTCTGCATTATTCATATTAGGATAGAATACCCTGCATGAGGACAAGGAGGTCGCGAGACCACCCTCCTTGACCTCGGTACCAGTAAGATCTGCCTAGCGGGTAAAAATAGCAAAACTATACCCGTTTCTGAATGTGAACTCGCGAAAGAAATTTATGTGTTAAAATTCGGTTGTCTACCTCATAATTTTGAGAAAATTTTATTATGTGTTCAGGAACCATTTCAATGGTAAAGACGTACGAGCAACGACGATGTGATCGGGCAACATCACCACCTTTAATGCCGCTGCCGTCGCCATCATCATCCCCATCGTCACCACCTAGACCATTATCAACATCAATCGCCCCAGCGCCAGAGTTGACTATGATAATGAACTCCTTGGAAGCCTTATTGGAGACATTAAAAGAACCCACTAAGGCTAAAACCAAAGAGGAATCTCCTCATTTGGCTACCGGTTCAGCAGAACCAAAGAATTTTGAGCCCAGAAGATCGGAAGAAGACATCTCTAGGGAGCTTCAGAAAATCAAACTCCCAGAATTCTCAGGAGGCCGAGCAGGTGAACGCGCGGAAGCGTGGTTGGAAGGAATGAACAGATGCTTTAGGTTAAGAGAATATTCGTCTTCGGCAAAAACAAAAATTGCCGTGTTCCAACTAAAGGAAAGTGCTTTGATTTGGTGGGGAAATCTGGAAAAGCAGCTACACCTCACATCAGATAATGCCCCTTGGGAACTATTTGAGGAAAGGTTTCGTGCAAAGTATTTACCTCCGTACTTTCAGCAACAGCAAGCAAGAGCCTTTCATACGTTAATTCAGGGAAGTAAGACGGTGGAAGAGTACGAGATAAGGTTTATGGAACTGGTAAAATACATTCACTACTTAGACTTAGATGAACGTCAGGCTGAACGCTTTATATTTGGGTTAAATCCTCGCATCAGAGCCTTGGTAAGCATGTGGAAGCCATCATCAGTAGCCGAGGCAGTCGAATGTGGTCGTTATGCAGAAGAGCACCTAGGGATCAAAAAGGATATGGGGCCAACAGAGCTTGTCCAATCAGGATTTCCAGGAAAGACTCCTAGGAACTTCTTCAGAGGGGGTAGCTCGAGGCCACCTTACGATAACAGGTTTGCCCCAAGAAATATGGGGACAGGAGCTCCCATGGCAGTAAACACTATAGCCGCGGGATCATCAAACACTAGCTTATGGACATCTCGAGGGACTGCCAATAGAGGAAGAAATTCGGAAGAAATCAACATGAGAGGACGAAGCTCGTTCTCTAGAAATTCACGTCCTGATTCAAGAGGATCAACGCAGCTTAATTGTTGGGGATGTGGGAGACCACATTTTCAACGTGACTGCCCAGAAGCTTCATCGAATATATTGCATAGGACTGGGGAGGGACCAATATCAAACAATCAAGGTAATCATAGAATTCATGCAGTAATTAGCAACGACCAAGCAGCACATCAACCCACTATAGCGGGATCTTCAGGTATTGGACAAGGGAATCGTAATGGTCGAACCATTACGTATTCTGGGACGTAGGGTTCGACAGCTGAGGAACTGCCTGGTGGACCAAGTTAAGGTCCAATGGGACAAGCATAGTCCTGGATCAACAACTTGGGAAAATACAGAGGACATATGTCAAAGATACCCTAGACTATGTCAATTTTGAAAAACTTTAAACTATGTTTACTATATATTTTACTCCACTGCAATCAGAGACCCAGAAACATTTTGAATGATTATAGATAAACGCGAAATTTTGTGACATAATATATGCTTAACTTCTGCTGGTACATGGATACCAAAACGATATATGTGGTTCATTTTATTAATTATAGTTGTGAAAGGAAAGTTAAGCCAGTTAAGGGGTTTTTACTTCTAATAGAAATTTAGATATTGTAAATTTGTTTTATTTTTACATGTCAATATGATCAATAGAACCCAGGGAATGACTACATTTTAGATGGAATTCAAAAGACATGCATAGAAAATGGTAAAAATATGTTATACCGAATAATACATGAGTTATTTTGAATATGCTGACGCACATTTTCCGAATGCATGAGTGAGTGTATAATTGCAGATGAAAGTATATGATTCGATTACCGGGATGACCACGTGATGACAGAACCTCAGAACAATTAAAGCTCCAAGTGATTCTATGATAGGGTGTTCAACCTAAGTTCTACGAGGAGGGGTGGAGGTGTTGCCCACCGTTTATCCTCCGAACCCTGGAGTCATGGGAGGACTGTGTGAATCACGCTCCCCTAGAAGTGTGATGATGACTGCCGGATGCCTACTGGGAATCAGGTCGGTATAACTGACACTGTCACCTTAGAGTTTATGAATGGTTAGGTCAGTAAAACTGACGCCATGGCATACTCCAATAGAGGACGGATAGGATGGGAGCGGAAGAGATTAGGAAGGATAGGATGATTTTAGAATAGCTTGGGAATCTGGATAGGGTAAGACATGACCATTAAAATCATAAACCTAAAACTCTAATTTTATGGTCTCTTGATATTAATAAAAATGTTAAAACCTAAGAAGGGGGTACTAAATTTCTAATTACTATCATAAGTAATCAGATAAGATAAAAACTCTAACTTCGGGACGAAGTTTTCTGAAGGGGGAGTGTATGTAACAACCCATTTATAAAGTTAAGAAATAATAAAAACAATTAACATTAATATAAAGTTATGAACTTTATATTTGTTATAATATTAATAAACTTTATATTTTATTAATAACTTTATATTTTATAAATAATATTTAATAACGTTATATTTTTATAAATCAACCTTATATCAAAAAATTATATAACCAAACTTTATAATAAAAAAAATAATAAATAAAAAAATAAAAAAACCTAAATCCAATAAACTAAACGTAATAAGTATAAAGGCAAAAACCTGTAATTCGTAATAAAGGCTGAAGGAGCTTCTGGTCTGAGGAGGTGGACAGAAGCGTGGCAGTATGGAGGGAGGCGGTGGTTGCAGGCGGGAGGGCGGCCACTGCCATACCCGTAGCTATAAAATGCTGGAAGGAATAGAAGGCAGGGGGAAGAAACACAGAGGAGGACAGAGGGCAGAGAAAGACCAGGAACGAGAGCTTTGATTGACATGAGGTTCTGGGCATGGGGGCAGTAAGCTTCACAAAAGCTTGCTGGATTGGTTGGGAGGAATTGGTTTCCCAGTAATCGAATCAGCTTCAACAGGAGAACAGGAGCAGACAGCAGATCAGTCGACAGCAGTTCAGGTAGGTATTCATTATTTTTACGGTTATTGTATTTCAGTTTTCCGGATATTACAAAAACCATAGTTTTACCTAGGTTGTTACATACAGACGCGGTCATACTGAGATTATTTTCATTCTATATATGCAAAATGGGATGACATTTATAAAACTGCCGGCTGATAATGAAGTTTGAATGGCATGGACACTTGAACGTGATGGATCCCTTTTGCGAAAAATTGGGTGTACTACTATGGGGTCGTTGACAGAGAGTGGTCAACATTTGGCTCTACTTGGGGACACATTGCTTCATCGGAGGAATGTGAGAATCTAGAATTTGCATCCAAGCAACACACAAGATTATATAAGTTATATGCAAAATGGGATGACATTTATAAAACTGCCCGCTGATAATGAAGTTTGAATGGCATGGACACTTGAACGTGATGGATCCCTTTTGCGAAAAATTGGGTGTACTACTATGGGATCGTTGATAGAGAGTGGTCAACATTTGGCTCTACTTGGGGACACATTGCTTCATCGGAGGAATGTGAGAATCTAGAATTTACATCCAAGCAACACACAAGATTATATAAGTAACGTCCATCCAAAATTCATCATATAACATTAAGCGCATGAAAATAGAAGCTCTTCATTTATTAACTATTCTATTAACATGGAAACATAAATTTAATTTATCTACAAAGTGAAAATATTGAAATAACAGGGTGTAAGGTTAGAGATAGAATACAAAGGATGCCTTGTGGCATCAAATGTGTTAAATATAGTGCATGCTGAGCGTTTGCCTGCTTTCTCAACTCAAGACTCACTCATAATCCTTGCATCTCATTCTAAGCTAGCCTTGCACCTAATAATTTACTTCCAAGCATAAGGTTGGTTGATAGACAAGAAGAACCCCTTTTTCAAATTTAGCTTGAGGGATTTAGCTCATCTTTAGTGGTTAACATGGTGACCTTGCAGTCGTCAGAGCCACAGTCTCTGCAACGCTAGAGGCATTAGGTGGTTAGAATAAAGGGGGAGGTATCGTTAATCAAGCTTCTGCTTGCTTCCTATTGGCTTCCATCCCACAACCTACTCTAGAGACTAGTTCCAAAATAGTTAAGGGAAAGGTTACATTTATAATAGGCATTTAACTTAAAATCAACCTAGATTCTACATTTTTCCTAGCTTGTAGGATTTTCATTTCATTTACAATAGTCAAGCATCCAAGTAACGATTGTTCATCTGGTTACTTGGCATTTAATTAGTAATAAGCAAGGAGTTGACTCCATAAGGCACTCGTCTCACATTCAGATCTAATCTAATCTTTAAGTCTTGCTAAAATTAACCAAGTAGCTAGGCCATTGAATCGTGTCTCCCGAACTCGTTGATTGCCAACTTGTCCTTCATCTTCACATTTCCATAGGAAATACCCCCCATAGTCTACTAGTGGGAGACAACTAGAACGGAGAGGTTGGGGATTAGAGTGACAACCCCCGACCTGAGTCAGTGTCGCAGTGCCTGTACAATCTGAGCGACAACAAGTTTCTCATGGGAAATTCATCCCATAGCTGCCCCAAATTTCAACAATGTCATGGTGGAGGATGTTGGAAATTGGGAGGTTTTGATGTCATTATTAGATTTCCATTACATGATAATTACTTGTGTGATTATTGGCAATTTTTATTGTTATGTTTTCTTCCTTCATCAAGCAATTTCCATAAAACAAGAAGATCACAAAAGACAACAGAACACGAGATATAGGCTCCAAGCCAGGGAAAAACCCCTCCTAGGGGAAACCCAAAAAATTTTCTTCTCATAGAATCAAATCAAATGAGATATCCAAGACCCATAACCATAGTAACTTCCACCTCTAGATGCCAAGTCAAATCTTCCTTCCTTCCAGCAAGGTTCATCAACAAGGGACCAACAACAAGAGATGTACCAAGACAGATCTTCCACAAATTCTAGCATAAGAAGATATCCTCTCTTTCGGCTTTCCTTTCTCGTCTTCATCTCTGCCCTACCTGTGATATTTTAGACCAAAACCATCCAAGTGTGTGTGTCCAAATGAGTTCCATCTTCCCTCTATTTATATAGTTTAAATGGGGTGCAAATAAACATGTCCTTTAGGGCAAGGTCGACTTCACATGTAGGCTGACTTGGCATCTAGAGGGGTTTCTGTCCCAAAATTTACATTTTAAAAATTCCTTTTTGTTTTTCTTTTACAATAAGTCCAAAATAAGACTTTGACTCTTTGAATCAAAAACCTAGAAGCATGAAGAACATGCTTATCTTGAAAAATAATAATATTTTTTTTTCTTTTGCTTTTTACATAAAATACATAATGGTACAAATTACGAACACTGAAACTAGTTACCTTCTCCAACAAAGGAGATGTTATTTGGAGATGTACCAATGCACTTGATGGTGTACCTTGGAGTGAGGAGCACTCATGAACCCACTTGGTCACTCACTTGATTCAAATTGTCCATTCTAGGCAGATGACGTCATGTTAGAGAGCTTTTATTCCCATAGGTGTGGGATATTTCAATGTATTTCTTATGTTTTAAAGCTATCTTAAGGTTGACTTGTGAACTTTAGGCCTAGTTGAATGCTCCAAGCAAATATTTTAGGGCTTTTATGCTCTAACTATGAAAAGTTACTTGGATGGGAACTCACTTTCATTTTGTATCATCACACATGTATTGACTCCTTTCTCTCTTAAGGGGTGCACACTAGTTTTTTTGTACTTTTCTCTTGGACACAGTGG
>APFE031742096.1:118593-149217 GCA_000404065.3 Pinus taeda | reverse complement strand
AATTTTTTGTTATAAACGAGTGAATAACACATTAACTTGCAATAAAAGAAAGAATGAAACACATAAATTACGTTTTAGAAGGAAAACCAAGTCTATATTAATTCTCATAGATGATTACATGATGCAAAAATACAAAATTAACCTTTATAGATGAGGTTTTACATCGAAGGATCCAAAATTAGCCTTTATACAAGAGGCTATATGTGCTAAAATTGAAATAAAACATGAGCTAAAGACAATTATTGGCTACATCAACATATCATTAATCATAAAATTCCTCATCTCATTAACAAAAATAGAACAGGATGCTTGTTCAATAGAAGAGACAACTCTACAAGTACTTCCACTTGCATCACCAGTAGAACTAATATCAATAGTAGAAAGAGAGAGCTCTAAGTTTTGACATTCTGCTTCCACATCCCAATCTTTATGAGGTCCACTTGTATATTCTTCACCCCTACGAGACACAAGGCGTAGGCTTGAATGAACATATACAAGATCCTCAACCTTTTGCGATCCCACCATATTGCGCTTCACAGAGTGAATGAAACTAAAAGTGCTCCAATTACGTTCTGCTGATGAAGAGCTTGCCACTTGTGATAGAATATGAGTGACAAGACTTCACAAATAAACACCATTTTCCCCATGACAAGTCCACCACTTAACTAGGTTCATGGTCCTCCTCTCATCAAAAGCTAATATGTCTGCAGAATCCTCTAGTCCAATAGCAAAACAAGCAAATTCCTCCCTTACATCAGTTTGTAAAGAAGCAGGAAACAACCTCTGAAAGGTTTTCTTCACTCCATTAGCCACCTCCTTGTGCTTATGCGGGGCCTTCCTCTCCCATTGCCTTCAACAATGAATTCCTCATCATAAAATTTTAGACACAGAGCATGTGCCAAAGTGTGTAATGGAGTGTTGAAGCCATTCCCCCTCGTAACAATGATGGACCTCACTTGCTCAACAAAATCAAAATCCATGAAAGGAAGAGTGGGAACATCTTGTGTAATAATTTCCATGGTTTTCTCATCCATGGTATCCATGCCATCATAAACGTCTCCTAGGAAAGGTTTCTCTATTTCTGCATCTCAGAGAAGATCAAATGCAGGTAATGTGAACTTGAGCAAGAAATCAATCTTGCTCCACCAATATTCATCAATCAACACCCTCCTCACCATACTTCCCTTCTCTGAATCTACTTGTCTCCACTCAACTCAAGATGAACACACCGCCATACTCATTAATGTAGTTTTAACTTCAACAAGGCGACACAACATGATGAAGTTTGAGGCATACCTTGTCTCAGTAACTTTGAGCAACTCCAATTTGGAGTATTCTCGATATATTTCTTGAGATTGGTGGTGGTTAGTGATGAATTTTATAATTTCTGTAGCCTGCCATGTGACCTCCTTAATCCATTCTATTTTTTTCTCAATTTATTCTAAAATCAGATTCAAATTGTGGACAATGCAAGGAGTCCGAAATATGTGATTGTATCAACTCTCAATAATTAAGCTTGCAACTTTGCAAATAGGTGCATTATTTGTGATAACTTGCACCACATTTTATGGCCCTACTTGTTCAATAGCAACAATTAAAATTTCCAAAATATATGATTGTATCAACTCTCAACAATTAAGCCTACAACTTTGCAAATAGGTACATTACTTGTGATAACTTGCACCGCATTTTATGGCCCTACTTGTCCAATAGCAACAATTAAAATTTCAACAATGAACTTACTATCCTTTATACCTTACCCAAACAATTTTCTGCTTTGATGAACATAACTCTTTTGGTATTGATGCAATGGCATTAGTCAAAGGCCTACGTCTTGTATCGGCCAACCATTTGATATAATGGAAAGCTCTGTGCTACCCCATGATTTATGAATTGGTTTCAAAACATCACCAAGAAGTTGTTTCTCTCTCTTTGGCAAAATTATTCTGAATTTTTCATAGTTTGCCCCTTCTAACCTTGAGGGGCTGTATTAATCACTCTTGCCAAATCCTACCAATATGGGGATCGAACCTCATTAAAGGGTTGCCTCAAACAAATATGGCCGTGGCCACTCTTGAGTCAGCTTCCTCTCTCCCTTGATTATAAAGCATTTTCAACAATCTACTGTCTTAAATTGAATTTGATGCCTTGGATAGCTCTTCCTCTACAACTAGCACCTTCCTCTTTCTTGCTTAATGAACAATCCTTGGCTTAATGCTAGCACTCATGTCAAGATTGCTAGTGCCTGTGCTGATTTTGCTTCTTTGATCATTCAACCTTAGAGCATCATCTCGCTCTCTTTTGAATTTAGCCCTTACCTATAGTTTTTTGGTTTGTGTAAACACATCAATACCCTTTATCTCTTCGTGCAAAATGTGAGCCTTCACTCTTGTGTAAGAACCCTTGAAGGTCCTATCAATTTTGCATAAATCTCGCTTCCATTCCCATGTACCACTGGAACCCATTTGCTTCACGTTGGTAACATACCTCCACAGAGGATAGTATTCCTGTTGCTTGGTTGCTTGAGTAGATTTAGGGTTACTGGAAAGACAATTTTGAGAAGCCATGAATGTTGCAAAAATACAAAATGAGACATTCACCAAAACAACTGTTGCCCGCACCCTTCTTCTTGCTTCCCACACTCCAAAATACAACTAAAATGCTTGCGACTGCTATAGGAAGCTCCTCTTCTAGAAGAATGTGTGAGAAATGAGTGAATGAAGTGTTGATTTGGTGCAGCATCGGATGTGCTCTAGCCATGAAAATTGGTGGAGAAGCTAAAGCAAATGAGATCTCCAAGACTCTGAAATGGTTTAAAAAGATTGTACCAGGTTGGGGGATGTTAAAATAATTAATATATTTAATGGAGTTCCTAAGGCTAAATTTAGGGAAGATAAAATATTAATGGGTATTAATATAAAACTGGGTTAGAAGGTTCCAAAAGTCATGGATCAAGCCAAATCTAATCTTAGCTGTTGATTAGAGATTTAATCTCGGCTGTCGAAGGACCAACAGGAAAATTATAAGAAGAGGCTTGATGGTCAGTTGGAGAACACACCGGAGTGATCAGTCATTCATTTTGCTAGAGCGGGGTTGCTAAGCAAAAGTGAACCAGTGATCAACAGCGAGGGGTACTGAGTATTGAATAGAAAGGCAAAGACAATATTGAGAGACCAGCACAGAAGTAGAGAGAGCGGGAGCAACAGCCAGTTCAGGCCACGCAGAGCCCAACAGAGATAGCGCAGAGGCCAGAGGGACTGCATCATCCACGCAGAGGCTGCTGGAGTGACGCAGAGGGTCCCAGAGGCTGCACAATGCCTAAGAGGGCTGACACAGAGAGTCTTGGGGCTAACATAGGTTAGCAGGAGGCTGACGCAAAGGCTAGAAGGGCCAACGCTGAGCATCAGAGTCGCCAGAGAGGGTTTCTAAATACCTGTTTCCGAATATAGAGGTATTGTTGCCGTGTATTTTTCTCTGTCAAGTGAGCCGGTTAGGCACCCAATGGTACTCAAGGAAATACTGCATAATAATAAACCCTGAGAATAGCTGCATTGGTTTTCCCGCATTGGGTTTTTGCGGGGACATTTGTCCAAAAATAACGGTGTCACTTGTGTGCTTGTTTTCTTTCAGTTGATGATCTGTAGATGTTGTGACTATATTGTGTTTATTTGGGTATTTAAATGTTTTAAATAACTTGTTCAGAATTTACAAGTAGAAGAAATAAACCAACAAAATACAAATTAATTTTCTAACGGATAGACGTAGAAAATTCAACATGGTATCAGAGCGTGGTTGCAGATCACATGAGAGCTAAAGGCATCAACTAAGCAGAGCATTTGCAGCAGAATCAACTATCCCGAGTGACAATAGCTGATCCTTGTAGAAGCAACAGAGGAAGGGTTGACATAGAGGGACTACATCATCAATCTGGGCCAGAGAGAGGCTAGCGCAGAGGCTGAGGAGGCAGAGAGAGGCTCACACAGAGACCAGGAGGGTTGACGCAGTGGCTGAGGGAGCTATTTTTGCTGTAGCCGGGATTGCACATAGCCTAGAGGTTCAATCTTTCAGTTGCGGGGTGAAGTAAGCTGTGGGTAGTTTGCGAGAGCGAAGATGATGGGGTATTGTGGTCAGAACAATACCTAACAGGGCAAGACCAAGGTAGGGGAAGTTGTTGCTGGGGCGGATTTCTAGCCAAGGAATCCAGATCAGTGTTGCAGTTGCACAGATGATTGGAGAGGGGCAGCTTGACGGTTGGCAAAAGGATTTCCGGGAGGGAAATCGGGACTCAGAGAGAGTCCAGGTGAGAACTTACAGACGGGAAGTAGAGAGACTCGGAGGAGTCGAGCCAAGGACTTCCAGACGGAATGTAAAGAGACTCAGCAGGAGTCGAACCGAGAACTTCTAGATGGGAAGTAGAGAGACTCAGTAGGAGTCAATCCGAGAACTTCCAGGCGGGAAGTAGAGAGACCTGGAGGAGTCGACAAAAAAGAGCAGAGAGATGGCTGTGAATGGGCTGAGAGATCAGGACAGGTTGGACGGAGCGTCCAACTTTGTGGTTTGGAAGGCCAGGATCTTGTCCATTCTAGACAGACATCATATCATGGGCTTCTCCTTGAGAGTAATGGCTATCCCAGTTGCCCCGATAGCTAATGAAACATACGAGGAGGCAATGGCTAAGGCAAAGTGCATGATCCTTGATGGGGTCAAGGATCACGTGGTCCAACAAGTTGTCGAGAAGGAAACGGCAAAGGAGACGTGGGACACTTTGAAAACATTGTACCAGCATACTTCCGTGCAGAGGAAGATGCTCATGGAGAATCAGCTAAGGTTATACCAGATGCAAAAGGGAGAGCAGATAGATCTATTCCTCGGTCAGTTGAAGGAGATCCATGGCCAACTGACTTCCATAGCGGCCACGCCGGGTTAGGAGTTGATGGTGAGGACCGCACTTAACCCAGTCTCCGAGGAGTGGGAGACATTTGTCCAGGGCACACTGGGCAGGGCGAGTCTTCCAGATTGGGAAGAATTGTGGGCGGCTCTTCATTAAGAAGAGATCAGATGACTGACCAAGACGAGGAGTAGTAGCAAAGGGGTCAGGATCAAGAAGGAAGTGGAAGAGGATGCGACTCTAGGATCTGTGGGAAAGCAGGAGAAGAGGAAGAAGAAGGACCTCTCCAAGGTCAAGTGCTTCCGTTATGGGGAACTGGGTCACTATGCGAACAAGTGTCCGAGGAAGAAGAGTAAGGGAGAGGCTTCTGACTCTAAGGCAGCGCCAACGGAGGCGGAGAAAGAAGCCGAGGAGGATGACAATCGTGCCATTAGTGCTCATGTGCCACTCGAGAAGAAGTGGGGAGACATTTAGCTGTAGTCAGGAGGATGTTGATTTGGGGTAGCATCGGATGTGCTCTAGCCTTGAAAATTGGTGGAGAGACTAAAGCACATGAGATCTCCAAGACCCAGAAATGGTTTGGGTAGAATCTAACTAGTTTGGGAGATATTAAAATAATTAATATTTTTAATGGAGTCCCTAAGTCTAAACTTAGGGAAAATAAAATATTAACGTGAATTAATATAAAATTGAGTTAGAATGGTCCAAAAGTCATGGATCAAGCCAACACTAATCTTAGTAGTTGATTAGGGACTTAATCTCGACCGTTGAATCGTCAACGAGAAAAGTATAAGAAGAGGCTTGAGGGTCAGTTGGAGAACACACCGAGTGGATCAAGATTTCGATTTTCTTGGACAAGGCTTGTTGAGGAGATCGAAGGAGTGATCTCAGTTACAACTGAGGGGCAGTGAATACAAAAGTAGATAGGTAGAGAGGGTATTGGGAGCATCAACGCAGAAGCTGGGAGAGGGTTGATGCAGAGCCAACTAGAGGCCACGTAGAGGCAGCTAGGAGCTGCGCAGTGCCAGAAAGAGCCAGGGTGGGAGACGCAGAGGCTCTAGAGGCTGACGCTGGGCTAGAGAGGCTGACGTAGACCTTAGACGTTGACACTGGGAGACTTCGTGGGGTAGATTGGGGCTAATATCTGTCTTTGATTGAGAGGTACTACTGCCAAGGGAATTCTCTGTTGGGTGAGCTATTTCTGGCACCCAAATTGTATTCTGAAACTGCTTAATAATAAAACCCTCAGATAGCTACATCGGTTTTCCCGCATTGGGTTTTTTCGGGGACATTAGTCCAAAAATAACGGTGTCACTTATGTGCTTGTTTTTCCTTCAGTTGATGATCTGTATGTGTTCAGACTCTACTTGTTTTTATTTTCAGTATTTACATGGTAAATAACTTGTTAATTAACAGAAAAAGTAGGAAGAAATAAATCAGAAAGTACAAGAAGGATTTCTAACAGATAGACTTAGAAATTCCAACATGGTATCAGAGCGCGGTTGTAGATCACAGGATAATTAAGGGCATCATCTGAGCAGAGTAGCAACAACAAAAACAGCTATCTCGGGTGATAGAAGTTGTTCCTAATGGAAAAACACCAAGGGGTGATGCAGTGCCTGCGTCGTCAGTTCGAGCTTGGAAGAGGATCAACGCAGTGGCAGAGATTAGCAGACCTGACCTACGCAGTGCCCGGTCATCTTTCTAAGTCAGGAAGGATTAACACCTGTGGCCAAGAGGTGCGGATTTTGCTGATGCTGGGATTGTGCAGAGCCTAGAGGCTCCAACCTTCAGTTTGCTGAGGCATAGGAGGCTGTGGGAAAGTCGTGGAGTGACGCTGGTGGGGTACTGTGGTCATAATAGTACCTAAGAGGGCAAGACCAAGGAGGAGGGAGTTGCTGCCAAGGATTTCTAGCCAAGAAATTCGGATCAGTGGTGCAGTTGCACTAACGATCGAAGTGGGGCATCTCGACATTGGCAGAGGGTTTTCAGGAGGGAAATCGAGGCTCAGAGGGAGTCACACCGAGAACTTCCAAATGGGAAGTAGAGAGACTTGAAAGAGTCAAAAGAGGAGCAACGAAATGGCAGTGAATGGGCTAAGAGATTAGGATAGACTGGATGGAGCTTCAAATTTCGTAGTCTAGAAGAGTCCAGGATCTTGTCCATTCTAGACAGGTATCGCATCAAACACTTTGCCTTGAAAACAATAGCGATCCCGGTTGACCTTGTGAAAATGACCAATACGAGGAGGCATTGGCTAGGGCAAAGTGCATCATCCTTGGTCGTGTCAAGGATCATGTGGTGCCACACATTGCCAAGAAGGAGACGACAAATGAGATGTGGGAGGCCCTGAAGCAATTGTACCTGCGTACTTCTATGTAGAGGAGGATGTAACTTGAAAACCAGTTGCGGTCATATCAGATGCAGAAAGGAGAATAGATAGATGCCTTCCTTGGTGGATTGAAGGAGATCCATGATCAGCTAACTTCCATAGGGGCTACACTGGATTAGGAACTGATGGTGAGAACTGCATTGAATGCAGTCTCGGAGGATTGGGAGGTATTTTTCCAGAGCATGCTGGGCAGGACGAGCCTTCTAGATTGGGAGGAATTGTGGGCGACTCTTCATCAAGAAGAGATCAGATAGATGTCCAAGGTGGGGAGTAGCGGAAAGGGGTCAAAATCAAGGAGGAGGAAGAAGATGTGGCTCTTGCATCTGTGGGAAAGCAGGATAAACGGAAGAAGAAGGACCTCTCCAAGGTCAAGTGCTTCCACTGTGGGGAACTTCGTCACTATGCAAACCAATGTCCTAGGAAGAAGAGCAAGGGAGAGGCTTCTCAAACCAAGGCTGCGCCGACTAAGGCGGAGAAGGAAGTAGAGACTGATGACCACTATGCCATGAGTGCTCATACACCTGGGGAGAAGAAGTGGGGAGACATCGAGCTGTAGTTAGACGGACTATAGGCGATGAGGGGAAGGATCCTCGAGTTACCCAACCTCATGGATCTTGCTACGGGAGCCCTGAAGAGGAGTAGTAGGACTAGCGAATGTCGGTAGAGATAGATGCGGATGGAGCGACAGAGAGGGCCACAGTGCAGGTGTCACAGGACAGCGTGAGGCAGCAGTGCGAGAGGCATAGAGTTGTTGCAGCAGCGCAGAGGTCAGAGAGGGAGTACTTGTCAGGGACAGAGGGAGCTTCAGCATCAGGGGTGTTTCTAGCCTGACAAAGATGTTAGAGTCGGGAGATCAGTTACCTATTTCTCAGTAATTGAGTTGCAGTGCAACGATTAGCAGTGGTAGTGCTATGAGGAGCACAATGCAGCATGATGAGAGGGGATGCAGTGTAGATGTAGCGGTGGCAGTGGCAGGGACATTAGCAGCAACACAGATGCAGAGGGAGCTGTCGTACGAATGCAGCAGTGGCTGACGCAGAGCCTCTAGAGGCTGACGCTAGGCTAGTTGGGTTGACGGGCTGACGCTGGGCCAGAGAGGTTGACGCAGACCTTAGAGGCCGACGGTGGGAGATTTCATGGGGCAGATTGGGGCTGATATCTGTCTCCAACTAAGAGGTACTTTTGCTGAGGGCATTCTCTGTTGGGTGAGCCATTTTTGGCACCTAGATTGTATTCTGAAACTACTTAATAATAAAACCCTCAGATAGCTACACTGGTTTTCGCGCATTGGGTTTTTACGGGGACATTAGTCCAAAAATAACGATGTCACTTGTGTGCTTATTTTTCCTTCAGTTGATGATCTGTATGTGTTGAGACTGTACTTGTATTTATTTTTAGTATTTACATGGTAAATAACTTGTTAATTAACAGAACATGTAGGAAGAAATAAATCAGAAAGTACAAGAAGGATTTCTAACAGATAGACTTAGAAATTCCAACAGAGGACTACAGGCGATGAGGGGCAGGATCCTTGAGGTACCCAACCTCTTGGATTATACCTTGCTACGGGAGCCCCAAAGAGGAGTAGCAGGATTGGCGGATGTTGGTAGAGACAGATGCAGATGAGGCAGCAGAGAGTGCTACAGTGCAGGAGTCCCCGGGCAGCGCGAGGCTAGCAAGCTGCAACAGTGTGAGAGGCACAGGAGTGTTGCACCAGTGCAGGATGGCACAGAGAGGTGTGCAATGGTGCGAGATGCACAGAGTTTTTGCAGCAGTGCAAAGGTCAGTAGAGGGAGAACTTGTTAGCGACAGAGGGAGCTTCAGCATCGGGAGTGTTTCTAGCCTAACAAGGATGTTAGATGTTGGGTGGATCAATTACTTTCTTCTCAGTAACTGAGTTGCAGTATAGTAGCAATATGCAGTAGCACGATGCAACATGTTGAGAGGGGGATGCAATGCAGATGCAGTGTTGGGAGGATCGACCAACAACAACACAGATGCAAAGGGAGTTTTCGTACGGATGCAACGGTGGCAGTGACAGGGCCATGGGCAACATTACAAGATGCAGCAGTGTAGAGGATGTTGGGCGGGGAGGCCTAACATCAGCACAGGGACCGATGCTGAATAATCAGGGTGATGCTCAGTGAGGAGTATTACTAGAGCACAATCTTCGCTAAGAGGGAATGTTGATTTGGGGTAGCATTGGATGTGCTTTAGCCATGAAAATTGGTGGAGGCTAAAGCACATGAGATCTCCAAGACCCAGAGATGCTTTGGAAAGAATGTACCCAGTTTGGGAGATATTAAAATAATTAATATTTTTAATGGAGTTCCTAAGTCTAAACTTAGAAAAATAAAATATTAATGGATGTTAATATAAAACTAGGTTAGAAGGTTCCAAAAGTCATGGATCAAGCTAAGTCTAATCTTAGCCGTTGATTAGAGATTTAATCTCGGTCATTGAAGGACCAACAGGAAAAGTATAAGAAGAGGCTTGAGGGTTAGTTGGAGAACACACCAGAGTGATCAGTCATTCATTTTGCTAGAGCGGGGTTGCTAAGCAAAAGTTAATCAGTGAACAGCAGCGAGGGGCAGTGAGTACTGGACAGAGAGGCAGAGACAGTACTGAGAGACCAACGCAGAAGCAGGGAGAGCGAGAGCAGCAACTAGTTCAGGCCACGTAGAGCTCAACAGAGACAACAGAGAGGCCAGAGGGACTGCGTCATCCATGCAGAGGCTGCTAGAGTGACGTAGAGGGTCCCAGAGGCTACGCAGTGCCTCAAAGGGCTAGCGCAGAGGGTCCTGGGCTGATGCAGGTTAGTAGGAGGCTGACGCAGAGGCCAAAAGGGCCAACGCTAAGCTTCAAAGTCACCAGAGAGGGTTTCGTGGGACAAGTTTTCTGAATACCTGTTTCCGAATATAGAGGTATTGTTGCATGTATTTTTCTCTGTCGGGTGAGCTGGTTAGGCACCCAGTGGTACTCAAGGAAATACTGCATAATAATAAATCCTCAGAATAACTGCACCAATTTTCCCACATTGGGTTTTTTCTGGGGACATTTGTCCAAAAATAATGTTGTCACTTGTGTGCTTGTTTTGTTTTTGTTAATGATCTGTAGATGTTGTGACTGTATTGTGTTTATTTCGGTATTTAAATGTTTTAAATAACTTGTTCAAAATTTACAAGTGGAAGAAATAAACCAACATAATACAGATTAATTTTCTAACGTATAGACTTGGAAAATTCAACATGAAGTGCCTTTTTTATAGAAAAGAAGAGGCTGATAGGGTTTCTAGAGAATTCTATTTCTAATTTCTTTCATTAAATTTTGTTATCCAAGTGTTTAACTACATAAAAAAGTGTTAACCTAGTGTTTTTGGGCCATAGAAGGGAACACCACACTTCTTGGCCCCTTGAGATGTTTGGAAAATAAAAAAAAGAAGCAAAATTATGGCTGAAACGTGGCACATTGCGGCCGAAACGGTCCTAAAACACCGATAGCCATCCTGATTGGCATTTCGAAGTCAGGAAACGCCATCTAGGATGGTCGACAATGTTTTAGGTTTGTTTCCATGTTGTTTCGAAGTTCCGACCCATTTTAGGTACTGAGACGGGCCTTATCTTGACGCTTCCTATAACATAGACATCTAATATAGTGAATTGTCTTGCAAAGGATACTTGTTTGGGGATTCATGAAGTGATTCTTGTTGGAATTGTGTAAGTTTATTGCTATTATCTTCAATTTGCATGCTATAATTAGGGTTTCTATTTGTGCCATATTAAAAGTGTAATATATTTCTTAAAATCTCGATGCTTTATGAAATGTAACATTTATCTTGTAAGTTCCATCAAAGGAACTTACTTTATGGATCCTTTGACCTTAAATCTCTCATATAGAGAAGTTGCTAGGGTTTTTAAGGGAAGAAATTTAGTTTTCCACCCTCTTCATCCAAGGCCCTCTATCATAGACCTTGCCCTAATTGACTCCATTTCCCAATTGAGAGAAGACACTAGTCTGGTTGTGGTGGTCATCTTAAATTTTTACTTCTTTTCCTAATTTCCTTGTAGCTAGGGTTAAGGTTTGATTTTAATTTGCATGTTATGGTAATTTTGCATCTATATGTCATTATTTTATTGATGAAAATTGCATTTAATAAATTGAAAAGGCAAATCTAGCGTTAATTGCATTTTGTCCCTAAATTAGGGTTGATGTCTTGGCTTCTATTGCTGTTTTATGCATATAAAACCATTAAAAACTACAAAAGTTTCCTTTTCCTTAGCTTACCTCTTGATAACCTTTGATACTTTATTGAATCTATCCCTTAAAGGCCATTTCATGGATGCTATATGATTTTGGATGATAAACCCACATATTAATAAAACCGTAGTTTATAACAACACTCTTCTAGGCCATTGGGGTTGGTGGCAATTGTGCTTGATTGCTTGTATCTTTTATCACAACCACTAAGGCCTTGCCAATACCTTTCTCCATAACCATTATACCATATAACACCCTTGAACCCTTGTCTATTAAATATCTTGGGGTGATTTCTTTAGGGAAGCCTCCCTTGTGGGGATAACATCTACCAATAAATAGCTTAGTGAGGCTTTGCACTAGGCTTGATAGTTTTTGCAGTAACAATGATCCTGGTTAAGCTCCCTCGCTTATTCATTTTGAAAATTTGAAGGCACCCAACCCAAGCCTCCAAGGTAAACTGATTAGTCTGCCCTAGTCCTTGAAGTTAAGTATGCTCCAAGCCTCTTTGAACCTCTCATCAAGCTTCTTTTAGATGAACTTGGTTAAGTTTGCTCCCTTACTCCATCTTTAAAGATTGAAGGATGCTAGGGTTGGAGGTCTAAGAGATGCAATTTTGCCTTCCTTGGTTCCTTGCACTTGTATCCATTTCTGTTTCTCTCGAATTGTCTTGCTTCTTCGCTCCATATGCCCCAAAAATAATATTGGTGTGCCAAGGCACTTATCTTCTATACTGTATCACCAATTTTTATTGTAAAATATCTAAAACATACTGTTAGGGATTTACTCTCCTAATGATTCTTGGGTTGTGTGTGTTTGGGTATTTTTTCCCCTTTGAACTCAAACCTGGAAGTTACCCTAAATCCCCAGTGATCCTATCCACCCTAAACTGTAATTACTTTATCTTTTGGTTGGTGGAAGTACAAGTAGAAGCCTTAGGGGGCTCTTGGCTTGTCCAAGCCATTTGATCCCTAAGATCTACCAAGGAGAACCCTAGTTGAGTTGGAGAAGACTTGGATAGAAGCAAAAAGAGTGTTGGTGAGGGGCTAGTGGACCCCTTTGAGTTGCAGTGTGTCTCACACTTGAGCTTTTGAACTTTATCTCAAGAAATGCGAGATTTTGTTGTAACAAAAAAAGAAAACCTAGTTTCATATTGTAACAAAGATGCTACTAGCCAATAGTTTTGGAGTAGATACCTTCTTTTGTGTAAAAATTAATACTAAAATGTATATTTTTTTAATTAATTAAGAGCAGAATATTCTTTAGTTATAATATTTAACTTTTAAAGTTAACTTTAGACTTATCGGATTTTTTTTTCCATGAACGCTTTGTTTGACCATCTCTTCAGTTTTTGTTTGATTGTCCGTTGTGATTGTTAATAATTGACAAATTTAATTCTTTTGGACATGCCACAAGTTTCTAGTTGGTTGCTATGGTTTGATAGGTGTGCTCCTACCTCTGCAGCTCAGTAGCATGTGTGGACATCTCTGTGGAGGCCCCATTTTTTTTTCTTTTGCACCTCATTTCTCTTTGTCTTGACAGCGTGTGTATGTTTGGTTGCTCACATTTTATTTTGTTTCGAGGATCACAGATCCTTTTTATTTGGAAGCTCCCATGTGTTTGTCCCACCTGCTCTGCATCAGTTTTGTTTGCTCATGATTTTTTTTGAGGTTTTGAATCTGGCTGCAATCTCAGAGGGCTGCTCCAGTGGTCTTTTTTGTGGATGTACTGTGGTAAGACTGCCAATATTAGTTTTTAAATATCTATTTTTTTCCTTCAAAGCGACATAGTGTTGAGGTATGACGAGCCTTATTTTATTTTGCAGTAATATTCTCCTGCTGATTTATATAGACTATTTTGTTTACAGAAACATTGAATAAATTCAGGGGCTACCAACCAAGGTAAGTTTACTGGCACTGGCAAAACGAAATTAGCCACCAGCAAACAAGGTTCCAAGTTTATCTGATATAACTTGCGTTACACCTTGTTGTAGTCACAACATGCCATAGGCAGTCATAAGAAATGGACAAGTAGATATTGTCCAAAAGTCCAAATATAATGATCATTGTCAATGTTACAAGTTACAACGAGTGGTTCATAGGCAGTCAAGAAGACTATCATATGTGGTACCTAAGAGACACAACAATGCTAAAGGAGATAACCCTCCATCATAAGTATTAATATAAGTAATATATGTTAGGAACATTAAATGGGTATTTACTACAATGTTGAATGGTTCCTACGGGATAAATGGTCTCCTAAATTTGGTGACATTTTATGTTTCAAGAATTGCAAGAGCTGCTAAAATACTTTGAACTTTCATGCCTTACAGTATGTATTATTTGAATATCCTTCTGTTTTGTGGTTGTATTATGCCTTGTAACATCACCTAATGTCATTATGCATTGGTCGCATTTGGATGATGGAAGGTTTTTGACACTGTGTATCCTACTGGCTTCATGCTGACCTATATAAGAAATTTGTATTTATTGGTGAGAGCTAATGAACCAGGACACTTAAAGAAAAATCATTTTGGTTGGTAATAATAAATATTGACATGTTGCTGGACAGCTGGAGGTCAACATGAAATGCAAATATATTTTCTGAATGAATCCTTAAGCTTTTGATAACATTGAAGGAACACTCCACAAACAATTTTTTTTAGTTGTGGAAAACAAATCTTGAAGTGCTTTGACTCTTTCATTTTTGAATTGGTCTCCCATGTGTTTACACTTGTCTGAAGGGGAATAATATGGATATCTAACACATTGTTGCCCAAAGAATTTTCAACGATTGAGAAACTTGATAAACAAAAAATAGGAAGGGATGGCAAAAAGATTTGGTTTCACTGAGAGAAGCGAGGTGCACTATACTGGAAGAGATCTGTCACAGTGTCACATGTCAGTCTGCGTCACGTGCATCAACTAAATGGAATAAAATTTCACATGCAACTTCCAATGTAAAAAGGAAGGTGACAAAGAAAAGCAAATAATGTTGCCCTATAAAATTAATGAAAAGATAAACTAGCATAAATCTGTGTTAGCCTTCATTTTTTTAGACACCAAGAGAATTTGGGTCCCTCTTGATCTGTCTCAATGCTTAATGGATCCAGATTCAAGATGGATCTATGCTAGTACTGTGACAATGTTGAATTTGTTCCCTTGTGGAAGATTTACAGTTGTCAGCTCACATCCAACCTCCAAAATAAAAGAAGGGCAACCTCTAAAAAAATAAAAACATTGCCCTATAAAAGTAATTGAAAAGATAAACTAGCATGAATCAATCTGATGCCTGGATCTTTTAAGTGGCAATAGAATTTAGGTCTCTTTTGATTCCTCTCTGTACTTGATGGATCCAAAGTTAAAATGGATCTATGCTAGTATCTGTGACAATATTGGATTTATTCTCTTATAGGATTTAATGTTGTCATTTTGTTTTTATGAATTTGACTTTATAGGCTTAAGTTTCAACTAGTTTCTTGCATATAAGTTTGGTTTTTCAAAAGGTTTGTTTAAGTGATGTAAAACACTATTGTTCCATGGCTAACCATACATACTAGTCAATATTGTTTCTTATATTTAACTTCTAATCGTCAATTTGTCTTCCTTTTATGGCTACCCATCTCATAGTTCTGTAGTTACAAGTGTCGGAGTACAATGGCGGTGCTTTAAATATTGAGGTTTAGTTGTTCTTGAGTTTGGCCTCGGAGATGTATTGTAATGAACATAGATGTTTGTTACTGAGGCTAGTATATACGCTAGAATAAGTAAATATAAATAAATGTATGGTGGGCCCAGATGTAGTCCAATTGTCAAGGCTACTCTGAATGTGCCAATAACATGTCGTGAATTCTTTTATCAATCAGTCGTTCATGTAGTGTCTTTTATTTGATTCATTCATTGTGCATTCTCTCTTCTATTTTCCTTTGTACTTGCCTGGGGTATTTGCCTAAGTGTTCTGTGGGTTTTACTTGCATTAATCTGATTGTATATGTTTAGTGTATCGTATCTGATCCACAGATAGTACAAGTTAAAAACTTAAAATATCTAGTGCACAAGAGGTTGCAACTGTGTGAATAGATGAAATACAAATTTTTAACATCTTTTTACTACTCTAGATATGAAATAATTGTTCTCAAATTCTGCTTTAGACACTGAATCACCAAGACTTTTAAAGAAAGCTTGCATTTCGTGCTTTCTTAGATGCTCCCAATCCTCCCACTAACATTTTTATGGATGACCTACTTCTCACTGAATTTAAATCTTAAGGTTTTATTGATTAAAATTTTTTATTACATGGTTCCAAGTAATATCTTGGAAACTATATTTTAGACACTGACCAAGCCCTTGAAAGAAATTCTGGGTTATCAACTTGGCAGCTCACAATTCTGCCCTAACGTATTTCCTGCTGCATTTTCTTTTACAAACTGCTCGCTGTTCACTGCATTTAACTCAACATTGTTATGGTTTGCATCTTCTTGCTGCCTGTATTTTTGCCCTAGAATAATATAATTTATCTAATTTTCTAAAATGGATATGAGCTATTGTGTTCGACATAAGGTTTTAACTTGTATTATTGGAACAGACAGAATTGGACCAGATCTGGCTTGTTCAAACTGGTTTGGAGGTTCTCCGCTTTGAACCAGTCACTACTGAACTGAATTTTACTGGTTCTTTACCTCATTAAAAATGAGCAAATAATCAAAAAATAAATAAACAAGAGCCCTAACCCAACCTAAAAGCCTAATTTGCAGAAGATGACTTATCCTATATGGACTTAGAGCTGCTTCCACCACCACATGATCCAGTCAATTTTGTTGGATCTGTAAGAGCATCCAGTTCAGGTGCTGTGCATACCCATTCTGAGAATGCAGAGGATCTAGATTGAGATGATTATGCAGTATTGTTTTATTGTATCATTGTAGATTGGAGCATGATTATTTTTGGAATCTGGAGGCCATTTAGGGCCTCTGTTTATGTTTTCTTTTTTCAAATATGTATTGCACTCAGTGCCATTTTGCTATATTCACCCTTACATTGTATATGCATGTAAAACTTTGCATATTTTGTGCCTAATGGTTTGGATTTATGTTGATGCGCATGAATATTTATATTCTTTTATCAAAGTTTGAATATTTTATATATTTTTTCTTTGACCAGTTTTTTCCCCATTCCAGTCTGGTTACAGTTTTTGAAATTGACTGGTTAGGTTCTGGTTCCAGTAATTTTGGTTTTATCATTCAAATTTAAAACCTTCATTTAATGTGTGTTTTGAAATTAAATTAGATATAGAAATGATTCTACACTTTTTCATTTATATATATTATAAATCATGGTTATTTCAACTGCTGCATTGTTCTTAGGGATTCTCTGAGAATGTTTAAGGTGCTTCTGGAGCACCCATTTGGCTTTCACTTTTGCTCCTTCAGCCCTGCATGTAATGCCTACACCAGAATCTGCACCTGATCTTGCATCAACTCAATCAGTTATGTAATATGTTCATGTTTGCATTGTGTGGAGTACAATTACTAATTATTTTAATACCGTTCATTTCCTTTTACAGGGGCATGGACATTGGGTTAATACTCTTGCTTTGAGCACAGAGTATGCACTTCGAACAGGGCCCTATGATCATAAAGGGAAGCAGTATTCTTCAGCTGAAGAAATGAAAAAGGTAATTCCTCACTTCAAACAGTATATTCATGCAGATATTTTGCCTTAGATTTGTGTCCTGCAAATATTGTTCTATATTGATGACAATCCTTTTCCACTGGTAAGTTATGAAACTGGAAAATCTTTGGTGACCTTTAAATTCCAAAATTTCAAGTACACACTGGAAAGTGACATTTGTTTCACAGTTCACCCCTTTGTTTTCAAGTATGGTAGAAGTCAGCCATGATGGTTCTGGCTTCAATGGATCCGTTACCAATCCAAGTTTACTAGCAGACAGTGAGATTAAATCTTAAATGGGACTGGGTGTGAAATTATAATTACTGTCACATGTAACTGGTTATTATTCTCTTATCAATTGATTATTTGCCTTCTACAAATTGTTTGTGGCAAACGATGAATAAAACACTACTGCAACTTCACAGAAAAATAAATGACCACAGGAACTGAGAAAATTATTGCACACACAGACACACACACAAATAAATAACACCAATATTTTGGACAACTGTCCCTGGGAAAACCCCAGTGTGGGGAAAACCAGTTGTGCAGATGAGTATTTTATTATTCTTTAGCAAAATCTATGATGGAGAAATTACAATTCTTTGTTTTAAATGAGCAAACCTTCAGAAAATTATTTCTACCACTTTTGCAAGTCAATCTACCCTCCTGGAAGCAATTCAGCCTCCTCTTAACAATTTGGCCTCCCTTTGGTTCCTGATCTGCTCACACGTGCAGCCCTAGCTCTGGCATACTCACACTGCTGAGGAAATAAGGTAGCCTCCCTCTAGATTTCGACTTCAACTAGCAAAATCTACTTTCTTGTGCAAATCGATCTCTCCTGCAATCCATCTCCTTGCTCCAACAATTCGTCTTCCTGGAGAAGTTCACACTACTAACTAGGGTAACTTACACCTCTCTTGAGCAATTCACACCACTGGAAAATCAGCCTGTCTCTGCAGAAAAATGATTTCCAAATATCTCGGAAATTACTGTGATAGATTGCTCTGACAATTCTGTCTCCAAACACTGCTGATCTTGATCTGTTGATGCCCCTGCGCTGTCTATGTGCCTTGATGTTGTGTTCTCCAAATTCTGATTGATTTTCTCTTATAGTCTTTCGTTGACGAATCAATGACCATGATCTAATCTCAATCGATGGCTAAGATCATCTTGACTGCTTTTCATGACTTTTCTAGAAGTGACTACAGGAAAATCAATTTACCTCAATTAATTATGATTAATTAAGTCGTAAATATTCCATTTCTTACTAGGAAATTAAGTGTTAGTACAAGCTATGAAATATGAAGAACAAATAACAATAAAGAACAAGCACCAAGAATTAGAACACCAACAAATATGAGCAGAACAGCTGAGCCATTTTATTAAAATTTGGAAATTTGTGTACAAAGCAGTGTTGCGAAAATCACGATTTTTTCCCAAAAAAACTTGATTTTTGAATTTTTTGATTTTTTTTTTTTTTTTTGTATTTTTTTAATTTTGCTGACTTTACCGATTTTATCCCAATTTTTACGATTTTTTTCCGATTTCGAACCCTCACTGATTTAATCCCAATTGCGATGTTCGCAACATTGATACAAAGAGTAAGAACAATGGAACTTGGGCTTGTTATTGCAAGTTATGCAAAACCTAGGTGATCTTTGGCTGACCCAAGTGTTAGAATATCTCTCAACTAAAGTGCGCACTATACCCAAAAAATTCTGGTAACTGCTGCTCAATGGTCACTGGAATTTTGCTCTAGGTAGTGCCCAGAAAATTCTACAAAATTAACCCTGGCCTCCTCTGATCAAATCCACAACAACCCAGAAAGGATTTGGGTTAATTTTGGGTGTCCTGAAACCCCTCCAAGAAGTGTGAGTTCCCTCTCTAGCTATTTGTGAATTACTGGAAGAAATTCTATTGATAAACTCTTAAACGCACCACTAGAATCTCCTCCTAGCTACTCTGCAAAAATAATCTCTGGAAGCCCTTCCTCTCTTCCCCTTAGCTCCTTCAATTCAGCTCTGTCCCAACCTATATGCAGGTTTTTCCCAAAATCCCCTGCGCACTGCCAAATTAAGAGAAATTCAGCCCCCACTATCTCTTCCCTTCAACCCTACGAATCCACCACGAAATCACCGGCATAAAATAGGAAAATCTCTTGCAAATTTACTGGTCTTTTAATCCACTGTAGCTGATCCACAAATGAACAATTTGAGCTACTTCTGTGCCCAGGAAGTGCGCAAAATAGGGGAAAAACTCTTGCAATGATGCCCTGTGAGAGCCTTGAATGGTCACCAAATTTCTTCACTAGGGAGACAATCGAAGTTCTTCGAAATGAGGGTGGAATTCTACTTGGAACTCTTGTGCTAAGCAACACTCCAACTCCTGTGCTAAACAACTCCAAGAGAGGGCGATTTTTTGAATTCGGATAGACAAAAAACAGAGAGAATTGCTCCTTTGTTGCCTCAAGTACTCCATCCCCTTAGTCTCCCTTGGTGGCCGCCACAATCCACTGCAATTTTGATTTTTCCTCTCCCCTAGTGTGCATTGCTTCCATTGCATCCAAAATCTAAATGGGGCCTACTCTACCCAGTTTTCCCAAGTTATTAATGTCTCCAAAAATCCCCTCTAATGCCTCTAATGCCAAAATTGTAAAAGCTGTACTATTCTTAGCAAAAATATATAGTAGGGGATATCACATAAGCGATTTTCCTAAGTTAGACTTAGGAAAATTAATAAACTGGCTAATTTATTCTAATCAGGGCCTTTTCCTTAGAAACCTTTTCTGCTTATTGGAGAAAATGTGTTCCTTAGCCTCATAGACATCATTTGAGACTAGAACACCTGTCCGAGCTACACAAACTCACAGTCCTTAGCAAGAAAGGTGTTCTGCATAACACCCAACTTGTCTTTGAAGAAGATGACTTTCGTCTTCCCCAAAGCCTTCGTCAGTATATCTGCTACTTGCTCATCTGTGGGTATATACTATAGCTGAACAATCCCGCGCTGCACACAATCCCTGATGAAGTGGTATACGATACCTATATGCTTGGATGTATCGTGAAACAATGGGTTCTCTGACACCTGATGCAACTTTGATCATTTTGGTGTATCACCTTCGTCCCAACCCTTTGACCAAAGAAGGCTACGAGCAGCTTTCGAAGCCACATTACCTCGCACGTAGCCATGCTCGTTGCTATGTACACTGCCTCTATAGAACTCACTACCACGGATTTGTGCTTCCCATTGTACCACGAAACAACTCCTAATCCCATGCTGAAGAAACACCTTGAAGTGCTTTTCCAATCCACTGTGTTACCTGCCTAGTCTGCATCAGTATATCCAACCAACTTGACACTCTCTCCTCGAGCATACTTGATCCCATACTCGATAGCACTGAGCAATTCTCTTAGCACATGTTTAGTTGCCGTCCAATGCACACTCTTCGACTTTCCCATGAACTAACTAAGTGAATTTACTGCAAAGGATATATCTGGTTTGGTGTTGACCAAATACATGAGAGAGTGTTAATTTTAGATAACAATGGTATGTTCTCTGCTTAGAGCAATTTTATTTCAATTTCTTTATTAGCCCAATATCAATATCCAATTTAGCAATCACATCATCATGATAGTAAAATGCAGACAAAACATAAACAATAACAATAGAAGACAAGCTAAGACAAGAGGACACAAGATGTGGCACCAGAGACGGATAAACCCCAATGTGGGGAAACGCTTGATCAAATATTCTTATAATTCATCAAAATTTTAGTAGAGAGAGTGAGTACAATATACAATATTCACTTGCCCAATTAATGTGAAAATATAATTAGGCAAACAACAAAAACATAAAGCCCTAACCAGAAAGCTAAGTTGTAGGAAACGTAGAGTAGGAGGCCGTTTCCGTATGGAAACGAGTACGAAACACTGAAATGCGTGTGGTATGGCTATGAAACGCGTTTCCGGCTGTATTGGCACATTTCATGATGCGGAAACATGGCCAATACGACCGGAAATGCTTTTTACGGCCGTACGACGCACGTTTCAGCTTGTAACTTGTGTTTTTTTTAATTTGTTTTCTAATTTATTATTAGGTTTTCCTAATGACTTCTAGTTGCTTCTAGATGCTTGTCTAAAGTTATAAAAGTGAATTTTGTCTCATTTTCTCATCACACTATTCAGCAAGTCGTTTCTCTTGGAGACTGACGATTTTAGCAAAGGAGAAGAGAGGAAGAGAGCAGTTGTTTCAATTAGGGTGTTTTGAGCAGTGAGCAAAGTAGATTTCAGTAGCAAGAGCAAGAGATTTCAGCAGCAAGAGAAAGAGATTTCAGTAGCAGATTTGGAGTGCAGAGTTTCCGACTACGACATTCTTGGCTTTTTGGCTCAGCTACAGCCATATTTCTCCTCTTTTTTGGCATTTTGGGGTAGCTTCAGCGACATAAAATTAATTTGGGTAAGCAACATTCATTTTGTTAGTTTTTTCCTACTATTTCTTCAATTTTTCTAGGGTTTATGCTGCCAAAAATATGAAAAACGTTTTTTATTTATAGATTTGTTTTTTTTTAATTTATTTTTGCAGCAATGGCTTCAAGCCAAAGTGCAGCTGCAAGTTCAAGTCCTAGGGCCAACCCAAGGGCTGAATATTATCCTCTTTGGAGGCATGTGATGAAGCTTCAAAGATGTGCAGGTGGTGGCTCATGGGAATGGCGATGCAATCTTTGCAATAATTTGTACAAGGGCTCCTACCCAAGACTGAAGGCACATATTTTGCATGGAGGAGGACAGGGGATTGTAGGTTGCACAAAAACAACAGATCCATTGGCAAGGAGGGCATATCAAAGAGAGCAAGATGAAGCGGGTGGTACTAAGAGAAGGCATGATGACCTTACTCAAGCTCCATCTAACATTGAGCCAAGGATTGTAGCTGAAGCAAGAAAGAGGAAAGCCAGTCCCACTCAACAACATGAACAACCAGCACCCAAAAATACCAGAGGGGCATCCCTTTCAGTTCAGGATAGCAGAATTGCTAAATTGGTGAATGTGCAAGTAAGACAAGAAACTGATTCCAGAGTGGCTAGGTGCATTTATGCATGTGGTATCCCATTCAATGTTGTTCGCTCTCCTTACTGGCAAGTTATGATAAGGGCAAAGCTCCTCAAGGGTACAAGGGGCCCAACTATGAGAAAATCAGAACCCAGCTTCTCAAAAATGAGAAGGAGCTTGTGGAGGATATTTTAGCTCCAATTCGTTCTTCCTGGAGTAGCTCTAGGGTTACCATTGTCTCAGATGGATGGACAGATACAAGGCTCAGACCATTGATAAATATCATTGCCACTTCCCCAAAGGAGCAATGTTTATCAAGGCAGAAGACTGCTAAGGAGAGATGAAAGATGCACAGTTCATTGCTGATGTTATTATAAAAGCTATTGAACAAATAGGGCCTAACAGGGTGGTGCAAGTTATCACGGATAATGCACTAGCTTGCAAAGCTGCAGGTTTAATTATTGAGGGGAGGTATGACCACATCTTTTGGACACCATGCATTGTCCATAATCTAAATCTGATCTTAGAGGAGATCAACAACAAAGTTTCCTGGATAAAGGAACTCACAGGGGAAGCAAGGGAGATTGTGAAATTCATCACCAACCACCACCAATCTTAGGCCATATTTCGAGAGTACTCCAAATTGGAGTTGTTAAAAGTTGTTGAGACAAGATATGCCTCAAACTTCCTGATGTTGCGCCGCCTTGTTGAGGTTAAGCATGCATTAGTTTCTATGGTGGTGAGTCAACTTTGGATTGAGTGGAGACAAGCAAATTCAGAGCTGGGATCTATGGTGCGTAGATTGTGCCTTGATGAGGATTGGTGGAGCAAGGTAGATTTCTTGCTAAAGTTCACAACCCCTGCATTTGAGCTTCTCCAGATTGCTGACATTGACCAACCTTTCTTAGGAGAGGTATATGATGGCATGGATTCAATGGTTGAGAAAACTATGGAAATCATTTCGCAAGAGTCTCCACAACTTTTGTTTGTTGATGATCATTTTGCTGGTTTGGTCAAGAAAATCATTGTTGATAGGTGGAACAATTTCAACACTCCATTGCACACTTTAGCACATGATTTGAACCCCAAATTTTATGATGAGGAGTTTATTGCTCAAAGCAATGGGAAGAGGAAGGCACCCCATAAGGATAGAGAGGTGGCTAATGGGGTGAAAAGAGCCCTTATGAGAATGTTTCCTTCTCATCTACATAGGGAGGTAAAGGAGGAATTTGCTAGTTTTGTTGCAGGAATAGCTTATTATGTAGATATATCAGCTTTGGAGGAGAGAAGCACCATGAATCCAGTTAGGTGGTGGATTTGTCATGGAGCAATTGGTGTACATTTGCAAAACCTTGCCATTCGTATTCTTTCACAAGTGGCAAGCTCTTCATTAGTAGAAAGGAATTGGAGCACTTATGGTTTTATTCATTATGTGAAGCGCAATAGGTTGGGCTCACAGAAGGCAGAGGATCTTGTTTATGTGCACTCCAACCTTCGCCTTGCATCTTGTGGGGGTCCAGAATACAACAGTGGTCCTTCTAAAAAATGGGATGTGGATGCAGAAAATCCTGATTTGGATCTCTCTCTTGCTGCCCTGAATATTGAGGCCGAGTCTGGAAGTGGAATTGGTGCATCATATTCTTCAGCACCACCATCCACTGTTGAGCATTGTACTGCTTCTATTTTTGATGAGGATTGTTACGATGAAGATTAGTCTTTTGTCTCTATAGTTCTTGCAGCCTTATAGTCTTTATTGTACTTGCAACCTCATATATTAATATAAATAAAGGCTGATTTTGAGATTTCGATATATAATAAAGATTGCTTTTGGATATTCCGATATTTTTATTTTCATTATGTGATCATTCATGAGTAAATGTGATGTAAATTTAATCTTAATGTTTAAATGTAATAAATTATAATATATCATTTATGCCTTATGATTGCACATATATATATATATTCGCGTTTCCCTGTTTCCAAAATTTGGGGAGGTTGCGTTTCGTGTCGCTTCTCGTTTTGGAAACTCATACCCGTTTCGTGCAACCTTGCTAAAAAGTCAACATTGGTCAATAGGGCAAATTTTGACCTCTAAAACAACTTGGTCAAACTCAGTCAACTCAAGCTCCAAAAACAAGTCAAATCAGCCCAAAAATAGTCTAAAAAAGTCCAGTCAAATATGGTCAACAAAAGTCAACGCTACAACAAACCTTAGCACAGTCAATGCTGGTCAAACAACCTCGAATTTCTTGCCCAGAACCGCGGCCTGCCCAAACAGAAATACCCCACATAAAACCGCAGTCAAAGATGGTCAACGTTGGTCAAAACAAACTTTTGCAATTTTCAGTCAACTTTGGTCAAGACAGGGACAACAAAAGAACAGTCTGTACCCAATCAAGAAGAGATAGATGTGTGAGTGGCTGAAGTGTCCATTTGAGGAGGAGGCACCTTGTATTTATATGCAAACGTTGAGGGTGAATAGACGTGACTGTTGGGCATCTGAGCATACTTGAGTTTGCTGGCAGACCTTGACAATTTGTCAATAATCAAAATAAATTCATAATTCCATTTGTACATGTTAGAATGGGATGATCTTTAGATCAATCCTACACCTCTTGGAGAGAGGAATCTAATTAAAATATCAATTGCCTCATATCAGCTATCCAAGGTGAAGTTTGGCCCTAGTTGCCAAAATTAACACTACCTCTTAACTAGGGAGAACTTCACCTGCCAAATTGTCTGACAATCTGTACCATCACTGTCTCTGCTCTGCTCTGCTGAACCATGAAGAAAGAAGAAATGATCGAGAATGTATCATACCATTCTCCATTGACCCGAAGTCAGTCTCCAATAATAGAGAGTGTGTCATACCACTCTTAACTGACCCAAAGTCAGTTTCCATGGATCCTAGATCAATATCAACATCCTAGCATAGGGAGTACGATAGTACACGATGCGTCCATTGATAGTACTATGGTCCCTATTCTCATTTTCATACTCATTGGCCAAATGAGAGGTACTTCCCATGAGTCTTGGACTGCATGGGTAGGACGTACCGGCAGGAGAATGTGAACCACTCATCCCGCTCATATGCCACAGGAGAAGGGGAACCACTCATCCTATGCATATGCCACCATGGGGTATCACATGGGAAGGTGAACCACTCACCCTGTACATTGCGCACCATTAGGGGAAGGTGAACCACTCACCCTATGGTCGCTCATCGCTCCAAGAATTACCCCAAGCCCCCCAAAGCTCCCAGAGTTCAACATCCATCTCATATGGGGCCCTCATAAGAGGGTCTCTCCACCACCCCAAGTCGTTTACTGAAGGTTAAGAATTTGACCTTCCCCAAGGACTTCGTAAGAATATCAACGGCCTGATCATCAGTCCCAATGTGTTGGAGCCTTATTGCTCCCCGTTACCATATCTCAGATAAAGTGGTAGCTGATATCAATATGCTTGGAGCGGCCATGAAACACGAGATTCTCAAAAAGACGAATGCCACTTTGGTTGTCGCAGAAGATCACGGTCGTATCCAACACATGTCCAAACAACTCACTAAAGAGCTTCCTCAACCAAACAGCGTCACAGGAGGCCAAACTAGTAGCAATGTATTCAGCCTCAGCGATGCTCAAAGCAACTGACTTTTGCTTTTTGCTCATCCATGATATCGAAGTAGAATCTAGAGAGAAGCAACATCCAAATGTGCTTTACGATCCACCACACTGCCAACCCAGTCTGCATCAGAGTAACCATCGAGCCTCACATTCCCGACAATGTATCTTAGTCCATAAGTGATTGTGCCTCGAAGATATCTCAAGAGATTCTTGGCAGCAATCCAATGTATGTGTTTAGGCTCGACCATAAAGTGACTCAATGTATTCACTGTCAAACTTATGTTCGGATAGGAGTTCACCAAGAACATCAGGGCCCCCACGAGATGACGATACTCATAAGGATTTCGCAAATCGGGCCTTGCAACACTAATGCATAACTTCTTGAAGTCAAGTACCATCGGAGTAGTCATGAATCTGCAGTCCACCATCCCAAATCTTTCAAGTATCTTCACAATATATTTTCCCTTAGAAAGGAAAATCTTGCCTGGCTTTTGGCAGACCTCCAACCCTAGGAAGTAATGCATCAATCCTATGTCCTTCATCTCGAATTCGGAAGCTAGTTCCCTCTTATATTGATGAATAAGAGGGTGTGCACCTGTCAGAAAGAGATTCTCCACGTAAAGTACCAAGATGAGAGGTCTATCATTCTCAACCTTAAAATAATGGTTCGGATCAGTTTCACTTCTCGTAAATCCTAGCTTCATTAGATAGCTATCAATCCTCTCATACCGAGCCCGGGGTGCTTGTTTCAACCCATAGAGGGATTTCTTCAATCTGCATACATCTGTATGACAGCCTTGAACTTCGAACCCCTCAGGTTGTTCTACATAGACTTCCTCCTTAAGTGAACCATGCAAGAAGGTAGTCTTGACATCCATCTGGTGTAGATTCCATCCTTGCGAGGTAGCGAGGGCAATGATCGAATGGATGGTGGTGGAGCGGGTAATCGGTGCAAATATCTCATCATAATCTACAACTTCCTTTTGAGAGAAGCCTCGAACAAAGAATCTAGCCTTGAACTTTTCAGCACTTCCATAAACCCCATGCTTGATCTTGTAGGGCCGTTTCGAGGTGACAACGGATTTGTCCTTAGGTCTAGGGACAACATCCCATACATCATTCTTCATAACCAACTCATACTCTTCGTTCATTGCATCCTTCCAAACTTGGTGCTTTGCAACTTCTTCGAATGTGCAAGGCTTAGGTTGAACAATGGTGCTCATTGCAGTTAAGTACCCTTGGTACCTATTCAGCTTCTTGCTTTCACGAAATGTCCCCCTAGGTGCAATATGTCTCTTGGCATCTTCGAGAGTCTCTCTAAGCCAAGAGGGTCTCCTTTTTGAGGGGGAGGGCTCATGAGGGGGTGGATCAATGGGATCCATTGGTCCTTCACCATCGAGCATCGACTCATCCTGCGGTTCTACCTACTTTCTTGAATTTGCTTCTTTGTGCTTGCTTGGAAGGGGAAGGTTACTAATCTTCCCAAGGGCAACATCTTCATCGAAGGTGACACCGTGACTTATCTCCACTTCTCTTTGACCAGGCACATAGATTCTATATGCCTTAGAAGTTTCACTGTAGCCCACACATGTTCCTTTCTTCCCAGAAACATCTAATTTGCTTCTGTTTTCTTTTGGCACATGAAAATATATGGGACTACCAAAAATTCTAAAGTGAGAAACATCAGGGTTCTTATCGGTGAAAACTTCTTTGGGAGTTTTGGAGTCCAACGCTTGATCAGGGCATCTATTTTGAACATACACTGTGGTGTTTGCAGCTTCGGCCCATAAGAACTTCAGAAGGCTTTGACATGAAGCATGGCACGCGTGGCTTTTGTGATAGAACGATTCTTCCTTTCAGCAACACCATTTTGCTCAGAAGTATATGTGGTAGTCTCCCTCTTAATGCCATCTTCTCTACAATAATATTTGAACTCATTTGATTCAATTCGGTTCCATTATTGGTCCTCAATATTTTGATCTTCTTCCTGGTTTGATTTTCGACCAAAGCTTTGAATGAATGGAACCATGAGAATAATTTGTCCCTCTTCTTCAAGAAATATACCCAAGTCTTGTGAGAGAAATCATCCATAAAGATAGCATAATATAAATATCCTTCTAATGAGTTCACGAACATCGCACCAGATAGATTAGAATGAATCAATTGCAATATATCAATAGTCTTGCTATCACTCGAGGGGAATGGTTCCCTTGTATGCTTTCCTTCGGCACACCCCTAACAAACACCCTCATGTTCTACTTTAAATTCGGGCATACCTATCACCATCTTCCTCACATCAGGTAGAGCCTTATAATGTAGATGAGCAAACCTTCAGTGCCATAATTCGAATTGAAGTGATGTGTTGCAAGGCATAGCTCCCAATGGGCTTCCTCCAACTTGATATAGGCTATCAACCTTGAAGCCAAGTGTAAATACATCGTTGAAATTTTTATTCCACACACGTACCTTTCCATCGATGAATGCCGCCTTGAATCCTTTGCCCTCTGTTAGTGTCAGTCTTTCCAGCCTTCCTCCAGTGATCAAATATGCTCTTACAAAGTGGTTTCAGAGTGTTAAGGTCAAATTTTGTCTTTTCAAAGAGTTTTCACAGCAAAATTTGGTCACTAGGCATTAGGTCTAGGGTTTGTCTTCACTCCTTCTAAAGTTGCCCAAATGTCAGTCTATGTCATCATTCAGCTGATTCTATCATCATTCATAGGGTTTTCATTATCATGTCAGTGTCTAATGAGTCATTTTACATCTTGTTCATGCTTCAGTTGTGCCTTGGCAAGGTCATTTCCCTCTCCTAGGGTTTTGAGGGCAATTTCTCTTGGGCGGTCAAATCATCGACAAAACTTGTATCCTGATGTTCATACACCTTCCCCTATCCTTGAAGTACTTTACCAAATGCTTCCCATCCCTCAGATCCCCCAAAATCCTCATTTTTGCGCAAACCCTAGTTTCTAGCTACAACCTGGCAATTTTCTAGGTTGGGCCTGTGTTTTGCCCTTTTGGACCTCTTCCCCTCACTCAATCTCTGAGATTCCACTTTCCCCTGCTTCCTAACATCCCTCCCCACTCCAAAAATTTCCCCAAGAATTTAGAAGCCCCCTATCCCCTTCATTTCGCTTCATTTCGACAAAATTCCTTGTTTCACACATCGGGACAAGTCGTACTCAAATAATGTTCAGAGAAATCAAAGATGAATTTTGGGAAACTGAGAGAGGTTTTTGTCCACAACATGCCAAAGAAGAAAAACCTCCTTCATTTTTTGCACAGGTGTCATAGTTTTAAAGAAATGTCAAAAATACCGGCAAGAACGAAGGTGCTCCAAGGACGGTTAGCCAAAACACAAAAACGAAGGAAAACGCCCGATCCACTCCAAATTTTGGCCAAAGCCTCTTTGAATGAGCATGGTACTTGATTGGGGACTCCCACTCCAAATTTCAAGAAATTTGGAGAAATTTTTGTCATTTGTGAATTTTTTGTGCAATTTACAGGTTTTGGCCATTTGACTGGTCTCACCCTGTGCGCGACCAGTCATGGGGACAGCTCAGAACGGGGAAAACTCTACATTTTTGGAATTGTCATGCAAAAATACACTTGCCTATGGATGGGTTTAAGATTTTATGAAGATTTGGGCTCCCAAAAGCTCAAAATACATGCAAATTTTGACTTTTTGCCCCTTTTTTGAGTTGCAGAAAGCTGCCTTGGGAGAAATGACTTTTGAGGGGTCAAATCAACTCCAAATTTAGAAATTCTAGTGGGGTTGGAAAGTAGACTCACATACCTTTCCAATGCGCTATCTTGCACCTGATTTGGACACCGGGAAGGCCCTCAAACAGAGCTGTCAATGCGCGCGACCAGTCAAAGTGAGGGGCGCGACCACTCAGGGAAATTTGCCTGTTTTGACTAGTTCGGCCAGCAAAACACTGTTTTTACTTTGGTTGACTTTTGAGGCATGTAAATGATGGATTTTTGTGTAATTTTCATGGCACTTAGATACTTTTACTCTCCTTGAACACTTCTAGAAGTTTCCTTGATGTAAATGGTAAATATTTAATGCATGGATAGGTTTCCTAAGTTTTAGAGGCAAGTTGTTTTGACTGCCTATTATCTAGCGATTAGTTTAGAATTAGTTGAAACAGCTCCTAGGAAGCTGAGCTCGACCCCTAGAGGTGGGGAAAGGAGTTAGATCTTCTATATTATGCCTTCTCTTACTCATTTTCATGGTTGGACTCTTGAGGGAGAAGCTCCTATTGTATATTTCACTTGTATCTCTGCAATT
The DNA here is from genome assembly GCA_000404065.3 of Pinus taeda. Taxonomy (NCBI): domain Eukaryota; kingdom Viridiplantae; phylum Streptophyta; class Pinopsida; order Pinales; family Pinaceae; genus Pinus; species Pinus taeda. The sequence continues at coordinate 119,058 of APFE031742096.1, read as the reverse complement.
TGAGGAAAAGGAAGACCAAGGTTTTGCAGACATTATTGGGATTCTTGTGGACTCTTGTGTTGATGGTGTGTTCTCTTATTGTAATTGTAAGTGTGTTTATGTGTTCCATCTCTTTCTTTACTGTAGCTTATTAAACAAATGAAGTGATAAAGTTTGAATTCATGCTTGCCATGCTCAGCTTTCAAATTTGTTTAATGTTTATGTTTTCCACTGTCTAGAGAGGATTCAAAGTCATTGTTTGCCCTCTTTAGCTTCTCTTTTTTCTCCTTGATCATTCATCTCAGTTAAAGGCATCAGCATAAACTCCTACCTTGCCCAAAGACCCACCTGTAAAACCTGAGCTCAATCCCCGCACCTTGATTTGCACTCCCTCCAATTGCCACCAAAAACCCCAAAAACTTTAAATCAATCCTCCTTATCAGTTTACTAGCCTAATATCTGTGTTACCTTGATTGGTCATCTCTT
>APFE031742096.1:58491-113037 GCA_000404065.3 Pinus taeda | reverse complement strand
CTATCCCCTTCATTTCGCTCCATTTCGACAAAATTCCTTGTTTCACACATCGGGACAAGTCGTACTCAAATAATGTTCAGAGAAATCAAAGATGAATTTTGGGAAACTGAGAGAGGTTTTTGTCCACAACATGCCAAAGAAGAAAAACCTCCTTCATTTTTTGCACAGGTGTCATAGTTTTAAAGAAATGTCAAAAATACCGGCAAGAACGAAGGTGCTCCAAGGACGGTTAGCCAAAACACAAAAACGAAGGAAAACGCCCGATCCACTCCAAATTTTGGCCAAAGCCTCTTTGAATGAGCATGGTACTTGATTGGGGACTCCCACTCCAAATTTCAAGAAATTTGGAGAAATTTTTGTCATTTGTGAATTTTTTGTGCAATTTACAGGTTTTGGCCATTTGACTGGTCTCACCCTGTGCGCGACCAGTCATGGGGACAGCTCAGAACGGGGAAAACTCTACATTTTTGGAATTGTCATGCAAAAATACACTTGCCTATGGATGGGTTTAAGATTTTATGAAGATTTGGGCTCCCAAAAGCTCAAAATACATGCAAATTTTGACTTTTTGCCCCTTTTTTGAGTTGCAGAAAGCTGCCTTGGGAGAAATGACTTTTGAGGGGTCAAATCAACTCCAAATTTAGAAATTCTAGTGGGGTTGGAAAGTAGACTCACATACCTTTCCAATGCGCTATCTTGCACCTGATTTGGACACCGGGAAGGCCCTCAAACAGAGCTGTCAATGCGCGCGACCAGTCAAAGTGAGGGGCGCGACCACTCAGGGAAATTTCACTGTTTTGACCAGTTCGGCCAGCAAAACACTGTTTTTACTTTGGTTGACTTTTGAGGCATGTAAATGATGGATTTTTGTGTAATTGTCATGGCACTTAGATACTTTTACTCTCCTTGAACACTTCTAGAAGTTTCCTTGATGTAAATGGTAAATATTTAATGCATGGATAGGTTTCCTAAGTTTTAGAGGCAAGTTGTTTTGACTGCCTATTATCTAGCGATTAGTTTAGAATTAGTTGAAACAGCTCCTAGGAAGCTGAGCTCGACCCCTAGAGGTGGGGAAAGGAGTTAGATCTTCTATATTATGCCTTCTCTTACTCATTTTCATGGTTGGACTCTTGAGGGAGAAGCTCCTATTGTATATTTCACTTGTATCTCTGCAATTTGAGGAAAAGGAAGACCAGGGTTTTGCAGACATCATTGGGATTCTTGTGGACTCTTGTGTTGATGGTGTGTTCTCTTATTGTAATTGTAAGTGTGTTTATGTGTTCCATCTCTTTCTTTACTGTAGCTTATTAAACAAATGAAGTGATAAAGTTTGAATTCATGCTTGCCATGCTCAGCTTTCAAATTTGTTTAATGTTTATGTTTTCCACTGTCTAAAGAGGATTCAAAGTCATTGTTTGCCCTCTTTAGCTTCTCCTCTTTCCTCCTTGATCATCCATCTCAGCTAAAAGCATCAGCACAAACTCCTACCTTGCCCCAAAGGCCCACCTGCAAAAACTGAGCTCAATCCCCGCACCCTAAATTGCAGATCCTCAACTTGCCACCAAAAACCCCCAAAAAACCCCCAAATAAACTTTCAAATCAGTTTACTAGCCTAATATCTGTGTTACCTTGATTGGTCATCTCTTCCCATTGAAAATTTAACGAGATTGACCGGAGAGAGCCTTCTCATACCCCGTAGGGCTAGCTACGAGGTGAAATGGTTTGATGTTGCCTTAAAGGTTTGCCTTTCTCAGCTTGAGGTGAAATCTCAAACGCTAACACCCTCCATCGCCAAGATATATACAATGTTCTTCTTTAGATCGGGTACATATAGTAGTTCTTGTACATATAGTATCTTGATTCAATTGAAGAGTAACATTTGCAACTCCCTTCACGGGATAGGTGGCATTGTCTCCAAGGATAATTTCCAAATTTGTAAAATTTTCAATCAGATTTGAAAGAGCTTCCTTATACCCAGTGAAGTGCCTTGAGGCACCACTATCAATCATCCAATTTTCCAAAGTGCCTGGAGGAGATGGAGTGAAGAGGGTAAATATAAAATAAAATTCTTTTTGCTTCTTATCAACAACATTAGATTCATCATACCTGGTGTTTCTTGATCTCTTGGGAGGGTGACCATTTCCTTGATAAGGGGTAGGAGCATTTCTTTTTCCTTGGTTGTTGAATCTGCCATTCCTTTGATTGTTGTTGCTGCTGAAATTGTTGTTGTCATCATCATGAGGTGTATCCCTTCTATTAGGACACTCCCTAGCATAGTGACCAAACTTGTTGCAAATGAAGCATCTTCCTTTCCTTCCATTTTTGAAACCCAACCTTCCTTGACATTGCTTCTTTGAACCTGGATTGTTCTTCTTTTTAGCATGAGTGGAGAATGCAGTAGGATCATTCCTATTTGAAGGCATCTCTAGTTCATTCATCCTTGTTTCTTCTTGAGAACATCTAGTTAGCAATTCTTCAAAACCTGGAATCTTGTCGTTGTTAAGAATAGTAGTGTTGAACACGTGCCATTTACGAGAGTGTCCTCTAAGGGAAATGAGAGTAAGCTCCCTATCAACAATAACTTCTCCAATCGAAAGAAGATCATTTTTGATCCCAGTAATCCTCATGAAGTAGGATTGAATATCTTCATTTCTTCCCGTCTTTATATCCTTTAGCGTGTTCCTGAGGAAAAGAATTTGGTTTGCATTGCTAGCTTTGATTATACCAACCAACCTGTCATATATCTCTTTTGATGTGTTCAATTCAAAAATGTAAGCAACTAAATGCTTATGAATAGAATCCCTAATGATCTTCTTGGCTTTGACTTCACCCTTCTTGTACTTTGTCTTAGCAGCAGCTGGTGCATTTGAAGGAGGTTCTGAAATCTTTCCCTGCACGTAATCCATAACATCTTCCTCTTCTAATATCAAACCAAGAGACATCTTCCATGCATGATAATAAGACTTATCATGAAGCTTATCGTTAGACTTGAAGTAGGATGTGGAGGCCATTGAATCTTGTCCTTGATCAGTGATTGCTCCTCTTCGTGATTGCTCTTCTCACTCTTGCTTGGGCTTTGTCTTCACCTCAACTTCGATACCATGTTAATTTTAGATGGCAATGGTATGTTCTATGCTTAGAGCAATTTTACTTCAATTTCTTTATTAGTTGAATATCAATATCCAGTTTAGCAATCACATCATCATGATAGTAAAATGCAGGTAGAACATAAACAATAACAATAGAAGACAAGCCAAGACAAGAGGACACAAGATATGACACCAACCAAGGACAAACCCCAATGTGGAGAAACCCTTGATCAATTCTTCAAAAGTTCAATAGAGAGAGAGAGAGTACAATATGCAATAATCACTTGCCCAATTACAGTGAAAATATGATGAGTAAAACAACAGAAACATAAAGCCCTATCCAGAAAGTCAATGCTAGTCAGCAGGGCAGATTTTGACCCCTAAAACAGCTCGGTCAAACTGGGCCTCCAACAAGAAGTCAAATCAACCCAAAAATAGTCTGAAAAAGTCCTATCAAATATGGTCAAAAAAAGTCAATGCTGCAGCAAACCCTAGCACAGTTAACACTGGTCAAACATAGTTTAAACAACCTCGGATTTTGTGCCTAGAACCGTGGCCTGCCCAAACAGAAATACCCCACACAAAACCACAGTCAAAGATGGTCAATGCTGGTCAAAACAACCTTCTGCAATTTTCAGTCAACTCTAGTCAACATAGGGAAAACAAATGAACAGTCCCTTCTTCGCATGTGTGGAGAGACAGAAGCCTTAGAAATCCGTATCCAATCAAGAAGAGAGAGATGTGTGAGTGAGTGAAGTGTCCAAATGAGGAGGATCCACCTTGTATTTTTATGCAAACGTTGAGGATGAATAGACGTGATTGTTGGGCTTTTGAGCCTACATGAGTTTGCTGGCTAACCTTGACAATTTGTCCATAATCAAAATAAATTCATAATTCCATTTAAACATGTCAACATGGGATGATCTTTAGATCAATCCTACACCTCTTAGAGAGAGGAATCCAATAAACATATCAGCTGCCTCATATGAGCTGTCCAAGGTGTAGTTTGGTCCTAGTTGCCAAAATTAACAGAGAGCATATCAACTATCTATACAAGGTGGGGCCCACATCCTTCTTGTTGAAAAATCTAGGGCAAAATATCAGATAGGCTTATTTACATTATTTCTCTTTAAACTTTGATACTTTCTTGTAATATTAGATTAGGGCATCAATATTATTAATTTGTTCTATTCATCATCAAGACAAGTGCCAATAAGAAGATCACAATGCAAACAAGAAGACACCAGAAATAGGCTCCAAGCCAGGGCAAAACCCCACAAGGGGAAAATCCAAAAACTCTTCTTATAGAATCAACTCAATGAAGACTTCCTAGACCTTGACCCAAGACCAACCACCAAGAGATAAGCTAGCCAAACCCTCCAAATTTATGCAAAATAGATATGAGGAAACCCTAGTTTCTTCCAACAAAGTCGCACGTGTGAGGTGATAGAAACAAAGATTCTCTTCCTTTTTCTCCTAGAAATTTCGCTCCTTCCTCGCTTCGGTTAGAACTACCTATCTCGCTTGGATCATAAATGTTGCTTCTGAGTGTGTCATTCAAATGAGGACAAGCTCTCCTTTATATATGCTTCATGAGGGTGGATTAGACCTCTTCTATGACAACTTACCTTTTGGTGGGCTTCTAAACTTGTCATTTTACAATAATACTTTTCTTTCTTTAATTCTTGAGCCACACAAGGGCTATTACATCATGGGTGCTTGACCTAGGACAAACAATCGATGGGCAAGAAACCCATTGTTAATAAATAATTTTCTTTTTACAAATAATTTTATTTTCTTTTTCTTTTGACAAATACAACAATGATTACATCAATTCATGACTCATATACAATTATGAAGAGTGACACTAGTTACATTTCAACACTTCTCCCTCGATGCATCTGTCTTCCTCCAATTAGTGATTATGGGAGTAGACATGGCTCTGCAATCCTCCATCCTGAATCTCTTGAGGATCTCGATGCAGTATCTCCCTTGACCAAGGAAAATCTTGCCATCTGTCTGCCATACCTCCATGCCTAGAAAATTGTGCATGGGCCTCAAATCCTTCATTTGAACTCAACTGCAAGATCCCTCTTGCATTCCTCTATGAGCCCCAATGAACCTTTAAGAAACACGTCGTCCATGTACAAGACAAGAATGAGTACCTCATCCCCAACCACCATGTAGTAGAGGTTTGCATTTGCCTCACTCTTCACAAAGCCCATGCCCTGCAAGTATTTGTTGATGCGCTCATACCACACCCTGGGAGCCTACTTGAGCTCGTACAAATCTCTCTTCAACCTGCACATGTGGGTCTCTTTGTTGTGCGCTACAAAGCCCTTTGGTCGTTCAATGCGTTGAGAAATCTATAGGGCTATAGTTAGGATGATTTCTCTTAAACTTGATAATTGCTTTTGATGTCTTTTTACTTTTTCTTACCTATTCACTTCATCTCTTATTATTATGTTTGTTCTTATGGTCAAACAACTACCAAAACAAGAAGAACAATAGTACACAAGAAGCTCCTCTCTTGTTTTTCTTCCTGGGATACTAGGATGCATAATGTCCCAATTCCCCACAATGGAAGCACTTCACCTTGGAGATGTCATTCTTCTTCCTCTTCCCTTGCTATCCTGCAGATGCTAGAGCCACATCCTACTCCTCTTTCTTGATTCGACTTCCCTTATGAGTACTCCCCACCTTGGTCATCCTCTTGATCTCTTCTTGGCGAAGAGCTACCCACATCTCCTCCCAACATGGAAGAGTAGCCCTGCCCAAAATACTTCGGACAAATGTCTCCCACTCTTCGGAGACTGCATTCAGGGTAGTCTTGACCATAAATTCTAGATTCGGTGTAGACCCCACGGAAGTAAGCTGGTCACGAATCTCCTGCAGTCTGAGGAGGAACGGATCTATCTGCTCTCCCTTCTGCATCTGATACGACAACAACTGATTCTCCAATAGCATCTTTCACTGCACGGAAGAGCCCTGATACAAGGTCTTCAATGTATCCCACATCTCCTTTGCTGTTTTCTTTTCAGCAATATGTGGTACAATATGATCTTTGACCCCATCAAGGATCATGCACTTTGCCCTCGCCATTGCATCCTCATACTTTCAACTGGGTCGACCGGGATAGCCACGGTTCTCAAGGCAAAGTCCTTGATGCGATGTCGATCCAGGACTGCCAGGATCCTAGCCTTCTAGATGACAAAGTTGGAAGCCCCATCCAGCCTGTCCTGATCCCTCAGTTCGATCACTACCATTTCAACTCCTCTTCTGGACTCCCTCTGAGTTTCGAATCCCCTCCTAGAAATCTCCCTCTAAGTTTTGATTTCCCTGCTGGAATTCTTCTTGCCAAATGTCGAACTGCTCCTCTCTAATCCTCCTTGCAATTGCAACTTGGATCCGGATTTCTTGGCTAGAAATCCGTTAAGGTAGCGACTCCCTCTACCTTGGTTTTGTCCCCTTAGGTATTGTTATGCACCGACAGAAACAACACCCCACCAGCTTCTCAATCACAATCTGTCCACAACTCCCCAAGCCCCAACAATTGAAGAAACTGAGCCTTCCAGGCTCTGCGCAATCTCGACGACGATAGAATCTGCTCCTCCTGGCCACAGTGTCGATCCTTTCTGGTTGAGAAAGATGATCGGGCACTGCCTGGATCTGATCTACCCCTCTGCCTCTGCGCTGACCCTCCTTCTGGCTCAAAATGATGACGCGCAGGCCCTCTGTGTCACTGCGTCACTTCTTCTCTATTGCTTCTGCTTTGGAATAATGTCGTCTCTTGGGACAACTGCTATTGCTGCAAATTCTTCAGATTACTTCTGGTGCCTTCAGTTCTCCTGTGATCTGCAATGCTCTAATACCATGTTGAAATTTCTAAGTCTGACTTGTTAGAAATCCCAACTGCATTATCTGATTTATTTCTCCTACTTGTTTATGCCATTAACAAGTTATTTATAAATATAAACACTGAAATAAACACAAATGCAACCTTAACTCATATACGGATCAACAACTAAAATAGCTTAGACAAACACACAAGGGACACCATTATTTTTGGACAATCGTTCTCGGAAAAACCCAATGCGGGAAAACTGACGCAACAGATATGAGGGTTTTATTATTATGCAGTTTCTGAATACATCTAGGGTGCCAGAAATGGCTCACCCAACAGAGAATGCCATCGGCAGTAGTACCTCTCCTCGGAGATAGATATTCCAGCTGATTAATCATCGGATAAACGATCCCACAACAACAATGGCAGCTCCTTAGCTGGACAACAAAAGCTACTCCAAGCTTCTCTGCTACTCTATGTCACTCCGCAGGGACTGCGTCACCCTTCCTGGCTCACCAACACTCAGTCTGCCGCATGAAAATTCTCCCAATGCTGCCTCTTGGCCCCGTGTCAGCTTTTCTAGCCTATGTGCAGCTACTGAAGCCTCTGTGTCAGCCCTCAGACCCTCTGCGTCACCCACACTGGCCTCTTCAGCCTCTGCGTAGCTCCTAGAAATTTTCAGCCTTGGAAAAGTCAGCTGCTTCAACCATGATAGAGCAACAACACAACAAGGACTTCGGGGAAGCCGAAATGCCATTGTCCAAATATTTCAACAATAGAGGTCTGCTGAAGTATTTACATTGTACAACAGTGCTGCAATAAAGGTGAGAATGTATACAGCCCCACCGATATTGCATTCAAATTAGATTTTGCTTTCTGGACATCCCAAATCAGACAAATTATGAGGAAAATGGAACACCTAGAGGCGGAAAATCGCGGGTTGCGAGCCGACATCGACACTTTGTCAAACAGAGTTCTATCAGTAGAGGGAGACAACGCATCTATCAGAAAAGCACTGCAGGAATACTGAGAACAAAGTGCGGGGTAGAATTCCGACGAGATTTTATAGGTGGAGATCAGAGATCTTAAAAACAAACAGGAGGAAATTAGATCCCACAAATGTCCTTTAAACAGGAAATGGAGTCGCATATCAGCACGTCGGCACAGGTGGTCAAAGCAAAAGGACAAGCCCCCTCCGCTCATAGTGGTGGAGAAAGTAGTGCAGGCAAAGCTCGTCGAGGAAAGAACCCGACGAGCAAGAGAATTAAATCTTAAGGTAAGAGGGCTTCCTACACCTCCCCCCTCAGTGCACCCTATGGAACTGGGGAACAGGTTTCTATGCGGCACTCTCGACATATCAAACATAACCTTGGACAAAGCCTGGATAGGGCAGGACTCTACCCTCTTCCTCAGGTTCCATGACTCCTCGAATAGACTTCGGGTACTCCGAGCCAAGCAGAAACTATTCTCTCTTCCGAATAAAGTGTTTCTGGATGAAGACCTCACAAGAGCTCAAGTAGCTGAATTGAGACAGGCCAGGGAACAGGTTGCAACAACATGTCAGGCAGGGAAATGGGTAGTGATTAGAAACCTTCGGGCAGTTATTTGGGACACCTTCCCCCCGGGATGGGCTTCTCGTTCAGGTAGCTCCAAATGAGAGGCCCAAGTGGAGAGGAGGCGGGGCACGAATCTCTCGGTTCACTGCTCGAATGGCAATGGCTCCTTCTGGTCTTCACCAGGCCTACTTGAGGAAGCCCTTAGTTGAGTAGACATCCTCCTGGTTACCAAGACCCATGCGAGCCCAGTTCGACCTTTCCCCAACATTACAGGGTACCAGTGGACCGCAGTTTGCAGACAGGAGACACGGAGTTCAGGAGGTGTCAGGGGATCAGTGGGTGTTGCTTGCCTCATCCGTGATAGCCTCAGGAGTAGAATATCAGTGGTCACGGCTGATGAGTATGCCAGATTCATGTGGATTCAGATCAGAGCCAAAACATCACCTCCGAGAGACATTTATGTTGCAGTCTGTTACTTCCCACCTATCTTGTCTTCCTACGCTATTCACAATAGCTCAGATGGAGACCCTTTTACAGACCTGTACTCTGACATCACCAGGTCTTTGGCAGTAGGGAACATCATTCTCACGGGGGACTTTAATGCTTGGACCAAAGACCTCTAGATTGCACGACCGGACAAGGGATATATTTTGCACTCGGGGAATTGACCCGACCACGATCGGCATGCACCAGACCTCCGAGGATCACTTGAGACCCACCACAACCTATGGGAGATATTTGCTACAGTTGGGAGAATCTCATGGGCTGGTAATTCTGAATGGCCTACCATGTTTCCCATCCTCGCACTTTACCTGCAGACCATTTGGAGGCGGGGCAATTGTGGTTGACTATGCTATTTCAAACCCAGATCTCCTCCCTTACATCAAAAATTTCTCGATCACCCCCATCACTCTCGCAGATCATGCACTTCTCTTACTCTCTTTGCAGTTTGACCTCCCGAATCCATCTCCTACTCTTCCCTACAGCCCTCCCAGGACCACCTTCCGATTTGAGGAGGGTGACCCTGATCTCTTCTCCTCTATCCTCAGACAGACACTCTCATCGGAGTCCGAGTTCGCCTCTCTCAGCTCCGCCAAGGACAAATACCAGTGCCTCTCATATGCAATCTAGGAAGCTGTGCTCCAATCCTTCCCCCATTCTACCCGTACCGCCACCACCTCTCGCAAACCGGGATATTGCCCTATGAATAAATGGTATGACCAGGAATGCAAGTCTATGCATAAAGACCTCCGACACGCATTCCGGAACTCCTTACCAACATACCTAGACCTCTGTTTAGCCTACCGTCACCTCCTTCGCTGCAAGAAGCGCCTTTTCATTGGCCATAGGAGACAGGTTCTTTCTACTCTTCTCCTTTGCTCCCCTAGAGATTTCTGGGGGACCATCCTTTCCCGGCGCTCACCTACCCCGGTCGACCTTGATCTTGCCTCAATATTCTCTCACACCTCCCAGCTGTATGACATTCCTGGGCAACCTCTGATTCAGGTTACTTCACCCCCCACCTCTTACCACCTTTTCTCCGAGAAAGATATCAGAGAGGCAATATGGACAATGAATAGTAGTAGGGCAGCAGACAAAGAAGGCTTCCATGCAGAATTCTTCAAGCATGGACTTCCCCCGCTAGTAAGATATCTGGTGGACCTTTTCAACGAAGTGGTTCTGGATGGATTTCCGAATTGTTGGTCACACCACATTATCTACCTGATCCACAAGTCAGGGCCTACTTTTGACCCCAATAACTATAGGACAATCATGGTTGGGCACACATTCTCCAAGCTATATGCTACAACACTCCATAGGACACTCTCCCATTTCCTTGAGTAGAGACAATTCAGGGACAAGGGCCAAGCAGGATTCCACCTAGACCACCAGACGATCGACCACATCCTTACTCTTCGTGCGGTGATCGAGGAGGCTAGGCATCGATCCTCTAAAGTGTATTGCTGCTTTGTAAACTTCCGAAAGGCCTTTGACTCAGTCCCGAGGGAAGACCTTTTCTAGAGACTAAGAGAGATTGCCATTTCCTCGACTCTCTTGACAGCTATCATGCGCCTCTATGAGGCCGTCCTTGGCCGTCTCCGCACAGTCGGAGGAATGTCGGCTTTCATCTGAAGCACCATTGGAGTCAAGCAAGGATGCCCCCTTTCTCCTAATTTATTTGGGATCTATATCGATGAGCTTGAGTCCTTCCTTCGGGAGCATATCCAGGATACAGATGGGTGTCTTCTTCACCAGGTCCTGATTTCCATCCTCCTCTTTGCAAACGATATTGTCCTTATTGTCTCCTCCCAAGAAGGCCTTCAAAGACAGCTGGATGCTCTCGCAGGTTTTTGTGACCGGAGGCATCTAACTGTGAACTTGGGTAAAACCAAAGTGATTATCTTCAATGGAGTAAAGAAAACCTCAAACTTACACTTCCTATTTAAAGGAGAAGAGATCGAGATCGTCAACACCTACACATATTTGGGATTTCAGTTTTCAGGGTCTCGCTTTAGCCTGCGGCCAGCCCTTCAGCCTCGGATCAACAAAGGGTATGGCTCCCTAGCCCTTCTGGAGAGGCAGTGTTTCCGTCACCATTTCCAGGACATCTCGTTCAAAATGAGCATCATGGACACTTTGATTCACCCCACAGTGCTTTACAGCTTAGAGATTTGGGGTCCTTCTCTCCTAGGGTCAGATTGGGCTTCAACGGAGCAGGTCCAGACCCTCCTGTTGTGCCATTTCATTAGGTGCAAGCAGCTAGTTCCTCAGCACATCATTCTAGCAGAGTTCGGGGCACAACCTTTCCGCCTAGAGGTGATTTTCAGGTTAGTGTCGCTCCTACACAGGCTTTGAGGCATGGTAGACGTGACGAAGGGTCGTGACAGATACCCATATTTAGCATATTGCTCCTCGGAGAACATTGCCCGTATGTAGACAGGCCAATCCAAATGTTGGTACATCGGTGTGACAGAGCTTTTGGAGGCTTCATGAATCCAGATTGACTATCTCCCTCCTTTTCAGTACTCTTTGAATGCTCCAGGCCACCTCCTCCCCAATCGGCAAGAGCTTAATAAAATCATTAAGGAGGATATTTACAGACGATACATTCAAACCACATGGACCAATCCTCCCAATGGGTTGTGTCAAAAAATGGCCTTCTACGTGGAACATTGCCTGGAGATCAAGGATGGGCTCATCATCAGACCCCAGTACACGTTCCAGCATTGGATGCATGCTCTTAGAATCCCCCTCGGGCAGCTTAGAGTTGGGTCTCACAGACTTCGGGTGGAGAGAGATCACCACATCGATAGGGTAGATAGGATTTGCCAACTCTATCACTTACAGGAGATAGAGACAAAGAAACACTTCATCTTCGGATGCCCTGCTTACTACGAGATTCGAGGTCGTTTCCATTATCTCTTTAGGTCTTCTCAAACTTTGACCAACTTCCTTAGATATGTTGACCCGAGATGCCTTGCACTTTATCTCTAGGAGGCCTTCAGATTTCGGGCTTGTTTTCTTCAGCCCCCCACCATATCGGACACCACGCAGAAGATCACGAACTTCTTTAGGGCGCTACCATCAGCGTGGGGCACCAAAAGAACCATTGACCGACCCATAGACACTGAGACCAGATTAGTGCGGTCCTGAGGGGGTTGGCCCAGTAGACTGCACCAACGCTCTAGGATTGGATCCACCCCTGGGAGGTGCCCTAGAACCTCCAGGTGACAGCCGAGTATGCCCACAAGACATCAGACTGTTACAAGCTTCTCTTAGTTTTCTTCTCTCGACCTCGGATGTTGGGAGTAGGAACAAGATAGTAGACTCCTTCACCCCCTTTTTCTTCTTCTCCTTCTTTGCGTCATCGCAGTGCTTTGTTTCGAAGCCGAGAGCTTCTAGCTTCTAAATTTACATTTACTTGGATTATAGATGTATTTTCTGCTTTTTAATAGAAATGTTAAAGGGGACCGTTTGATCCACCGGCTTGACATGTTGTAATCATTGTAACTGACATCCCGTTGACCTATTATGGTCATTTGTTGGACATGAATAAAATTATCTTTATCTTTATCTTTATCTATGTAGCTCCCAACTACCTCTGCGTCAACCTTCCCTGGCTATGCGCTGTTTCTATGGCAGTATCTCTGCCTCTCTGCTACATATTCTCGGCCTTGTGCCAAACTAGCCCTCGCTGAAATAGATCACTTGTTAGATTCTCTCAGCAAACCCCGCTCCTGAAAATTGAACTGACTGATCAATTTGGTGTATCTCCAACTGACCCTCAAGCCTCCTCTTATACTTTTCCTATTGAGTCTTCAACAGTCGAGATTAAGTCCCTAATCAATGACTAAGATTAGATTTGGCTTGATCCATGTCATTTAGAACATTCTCACTTAGTTTTATATTAATACCCATTAATATTTTATTTTTTCTAAGTTTAGACTTAGGAACCCCATTAAAAATATTAATTATTTTAATATCTCTCTAACTGGGTGGAATTTCCCCAAACCATTTTTGGGTCTTGGAGATATTATGTGCCTTAACCTCTCCACCAATTTTCATGGCTAGAGCACATCCAATGCTACCACAAATCAACACATATAAATTAAAGAGGAGCCCCATTTCTAGCTTATCATCACTTGGATTTCGATTTTCTCTTGAGAAAGAATTCGAACCTGCAGTGGAGTACGGAATTTGAATGTTTCTTGATGAATTATGATGTTTGGATAAATTCGTTTGTTATCTTGGTGCTTATTTTTGGCAATATTATGGATGTATATACTCTTCTTTATCTTGTAAGTGTCATACAATGCTATGTTTCTATTTTGATGAATGTCTAATGCATGCAAATTTGTCCTTATGGTGAATAAATGTGCCTTGATTAATGCGAATTGCTTGGACCATTTAAAACTATTGGAATTTTGCATGTGTTACTCATTAGATGAAGAATGAATGAATGTTCCTAAAGGATTGATTAATATGCATCCTTGAAACTCCATAAAATTGTCATTGAAGTATAAAATTCTAGAAGTTGTGTTGTCGCTGCTGCATCTAGGGTAGCGAAATTTCTTCTAGGTCTCCTTGAAGATTGAATTGCCATCTTATGGTTTATCTTGACTCCATTTTCTCCCAAAAGGCAAACATTGGTGTAGAAATCCTTGGTGATCATATCAACTCAATGAAACATCATTATTTTTGCCTTCTTTTCTCCCTCCTCATTCTTTATCCTTCAAGAATAAGTAGCCCCTCTAGGGCTAGATGCGAAATCCCTTAGGAGTGAGATCTTTCAAAACTAATCTGACAATCTCTTGTGTTGGTGTTTCTTCTACGTCTCCTCCAGTTTTGGGGTCATTCTCACAGTTGCATTTCAAGATATTTGCTGCCCTAGCCTTCTTACCAAGTGGGAACACTTGAAGCTACCTTGACTTGGGGATTTCTTGAAGGTTTATGCTAACTACTTGTTGAAGTACATCATACAAGCCTTTTCTTTTAACTACCATGACCTTGGATGAACTTATATCTTGGCATACAAAGCAACCCCAGGTCTCGTGTAGCTATCAAAAGGGGTTTTTCATGGAAAGCCTTTCTAGGTTGTCCCAAAGCTTGCACCTTTATTGAGCCTTTCCATTGAATGGTTTGCCTTTCCTCACTTCAAAACTATCCCAGGGATATCTATCACAAGTGAGGGATACTTAGACTCCTCTTGTCGGTGAAAACCCGAGAAGGGGACATAGGCTATGGTGCTAGTGGGCCTTTGTCCCAAATTGTTGTTGTGCCCTCAAGCTTTAGCTTATTTACTAGACTTGCTAGTTTGTGCAACAACAAGGCCTAACAAACTCTTTGCCCCTAGTGTTTTTCCTCATTAGGCTCAATACCAATGAGTAGATGTATTTTGTGATGCACTTGGCATGCTCAAGATTTTTTTTTACCCACTCCACTTTGCCTATGTCCTCAAGCATGAGGTCTATGCAATGTGCAACACATGGGGTCCAAAATATGGTCTTATATTTGGACTTTAGCATCTTTCCAGCAAGAACATAGTTTGAGGCATTATCTATGATGACTTGCACAACATTCTCCTCCCCCATTGCCTAAATAATCTCATCCAAAAGCTCAATAGAAGGTCCGCATCCCTCACCTTATCAGATGCATCAACTGATCTCAAAAACATGGTTCCTTGAGGGCAAGAAACAAGGAAATTTCATCTTTTATAATCTAGATAATAACTAAATTTTTGATAACTAAAAACAATAATGTTTGATAACTAAAAATAATATTAGTTATAGTTTAATAATATAGTTATCAAACATTAAACAATATTAAACTTAAATATAGTTTAATAATAATAACATTAGTTATGTTATATAGTTTAATAATATAACTATATAAGAACATGAAACTTAAATATATAAATAAAATATCGTTACCTTTAATATAAAATTTAATTAATCCTAAAATATAACTATTTAAAATATTAATACATTACCCTTGTTATTAACTAAAAAGCTTAACTAAAGGCTTTCTATAATAAAACTACCTTAACTAAATTTAAATTACAAAGCGATAAAATTTTAATTTAATTTATTTATATATTTTACTATAATATTAATTTATTACTTTTTAACATATATCAAACCGTAAGTATAAAGTGAATTATACACTATATCAATGCGATTAAGTAATAAACTTTTATTTGCTGACAATCCTCTCTTTATGCAACACTATCGACTATCCTCTTTGTACATAGCTCCATCAGTGATTTCTCAACACACACGATGGTCAACATACAATATACGCTCGATCCCTGTGTGTTTTCATTATATGACTATATCAACTAGAAAGCCTTTATTCGCATCTCTGACAACTCAAACTAAATTCAGGGGATGAATTGAGTTTGGAATTTAAATGACATTTTAAAGTTCAAACCCTAAACTAAAATCCGATACACTGTGTAACATAAAATAAAACAAAAGCATAGAGGATCCAACAGATTTTAGCGTGGATCTATTTCTAGAAATCCAGATGCGGATGATGATTTTTCTCACATCTATATTTGGATTTTTGGAAACAGGTCCAAAAGCTTTTAAATTCACTAAGATGTTTCAAAAATCAGATTGGGCATTTCTAGAAAAACTAAAACGGATTGGTAACGTTTTAGTGCCATTTTAGTGTCGTTTTGTACCCATTTCCTTTTCCAAAATGTTGAACAACATTTCTGGAGGTTGGGAGGGATGCTTCCGATAACTTAGGAAATTGATGATAGTGCGGTTCTTTCCACCGGTCCATCCATCTGACATGATGGAACAACCTGTTTTGACCCATGACTCTCTATACTCAACGAAATACTCATCAATGGAACAAATCTCTTTTTGTAAAAGAGCTCCTCTCAAGTCATGCACACTAGGGCCTTTGTAGCCCTTTCCTACAACTATAAAAAAAGTCCCACATAGCTTGGTAATAAGGTGAGTGGGCAACATTAAATAGGATATCTGCATTATACCACCATCTAGCAATGTATTGAAAAGAAGATTCTTTGCATTGCTTTTTCCAATGGTCATCCAAAGTGGTTTGTGTTGATTTTGGGTAGCATCGGATGTGATGTAGCCTTGAAAATTGGTGGAGAGGCTAAAGCACATGAGATCTCCAAGACCCAGAAATGGTTTAGGCAGAATCTAACTAGTTTGGGAGATATTAAAATAATTAATATTTTAATGGAGTTCCTATGTCTAAACTAAGGGAAAATAAAATATTGTTGTGAATTAATATAAAACTGAGTTAGAATGGTCCAAAAGTCATAGATCAAGCTAGATCTAATCTTAGCCATTGATTAGGGACTTAATCTCAGCTGTTGAATTGTCAACGAGAAAAGTTTAAGAGGAGGCTTGAGGGTCACTTGGAGAACACACCGAGTTGATCAAGAATTCAATTTTTTGGGGCAGGGCTTGCTAAGGAAATTGAAGGAGTGATCAGAGTTGCAGCTGAGGGGCAGTGAATGTAGTAGCAGAGAGGCAAAGATAGTACCAGGAGCATCAATGCAAAAACCAGGAGAGGGTTGACGCAGAGCCAGCTAGAGGCCACACAGAAGTAGCTAGAGGCCATGCAGAGGCAGCCAAGTGCTGTGCAGAGCCTGAGGAGGGTCAACGTGGGAGACGCAGAGGCTCTAGAGGTTGATGCAGAGCCCAGAGAGGCTGACGCTGGGCCAGAGAGGCTGATGCAGACCCTAGAGGTTGACGCTGGGAGATTTCGTGTGGTAGATTGGCGCTGATATTTGTCTTCGACTGAGAGGTACTATTGCCGAGGGCATTCTCTGTTGGGTGAGCCATTTCTGGCACCCAGATTGTATTCTGAAACTACTTAATAATAAAACCCTCAGATAGTTGCACCGGTTTTCCCGCATTGGGTTTTTCCGGGGACATTAGTCCAAAAATAACAGTGTCACTTGTGTGCTTGTTTTTCCTTCAGTTGATGGATCTTATGTGTGAGACTGTACTTGTATTTATTTTCAGTATTTACATGGTAAATAACTTGTTAATTAACAGAACAAGTAGGAAGAAATAAATCATAAAGTACAAGAAGGATTTCTAATAGTTAGACTTAGAAATTCCAACAAGTTGACGTTGAGTTAGACTTGGTTGGGAGGAAGTGGGTCCAAAAATAACAATGTCACTTGTGTGCTTGTTTTTCCTTCAGTTGATGATCTGTATGTGTTGAGACTGTACTTGTATTTATTTTCAGTATTTACATGGTAAATAACTTGTTAATTAACAGAACAAGTAGGAAGAAATAAACCAGAAAGTACAAGAAGGATTTCTAACAGTTAGACTTAGAAATTCCAACTGGTTGACATTGAGCTAGACTTGGTTGGGAGGAAGTGGGATTAGTAGAGGCAGTGGTGGCAGAGGTTGTGAAATAACTCTGGATATTCATCCTCTTTTTTCCTTTAGATTGTTGGCATTGATGATAAGATCCAAGAGTAGGAGGAACATGGTGAAATGGGTCATTGGTGGAAGGGATAGAAGAGGAGTCTTGAATCTCAAAATCATCATACCCACCATCTTTCATGGCTTGTAAAATTTCCTTCTTCTATGCAAGTTCTTCTTGGATAGCCTTTTCCCTAGCCTTATTTTCCTCAAACTTGGCAAGGTATTCTACCCTAACAGTACCTCACTTCCTTTTGTGCATCACATGGCTTTACTTGGCCTCTTATCCCAGCCAAGTGTTGTTTCAACCTGAGAATACCCCCCACCCAACAGGTTTATTGCAAAATTTGCATAACATTTTTCTATCAATCACATCACAATGAGCCCATGCAATGTCCTTGGCTTTTGGAGGCATGGTGGCTATAAATATTTGAAATTTGCAAATGAAAGAAGTCTGCAAATTAAAAAAATGCAAGTGAGTGTTGAAGAAAGTGTAACATGGTTCGGTCTTCATAAATGTAGTTTTGATCTTTGTACTTGTAAAATAAAAGAATTATTATTTTATGTAAATTGTAAAAGTGAGTTTCTTGCTCATTACATAGGTCAAGCACATGTTTGAGTGCTTCTAGGAAAGTCAAAGAGTCAATGTAATTATTGAAGACCCATGTGGGCATGTTACACTATGTAAACATATGTATTAGAGTCAAAGAAATATGTTTAGGGTGATCCTCCAAAGGAAAGACAAGTCTCCTCTTCAAAGTCGGCTCAAAAATGATTTTTTGGTACACTTAAGGACAAATCAGCCTCACTAGCTCAAGTCAGCCCAAATAGGAGGGACAATCTCCTATATATAGGGCAGTTCGAACTCACAAAAGCATCATCTACTCATCTCTGAAATCAGCGAAGAAGGAAGGACGAAAAAGAGGTGCGAAAAAGGATCATTGAGGTGATTCTAGGGCAACGAAGAAGAGAAAAAAAAGAAACCGAGTTTGGGAGGACTTTTTTAGAGCATAATTCTGTCACACATGCGAAGAAAGGAGGGCAGTTCTGCAGTCACATCAGATCCACAAGGGCAGCAATATAATAGAGTTCGATTGGGCTAAGAGGAGACTCCAAATAGCCCTCCATCTCAAGCAAAGGAGATCCCACATCTAGCAAAGGAAGGGAGCAAGTAAAAAGGTCTATCTTAAGCCCTAGATCAGGCACACGTGTGAAGAAATCAGATCTGCACTAGGGTTAAGAAGATCAACCTCTAAACTCAAAGATACACCAGAAGAAGAGGCTCATTATCTAGTCCAAGTATCAAGAAGAAGAAAGATTGCCAAGTGAAGGAAAGGAAGGCACCAAAGAAGAGGTCTCTAAGGAGACCTAGGGTTTCTGCAGTTGTCGGAAAAGGAACGAAGGAAAGTGCCATCAGTTGCCAAAAGAAGTGCCAAGAAAGAGATCAAGGTGTAGTATAGAAGGAGGCATTGATTGAAGGACAAAAAGGAAGTTTCAAAAGAGAGACTGTGTCTTGTGCTTGGCGGATCTACTGGTCAAGGGCCTAGGGTTTGGCATTTGTCAATTGGAGTTTCAATAAGAGAAATTTGCTGAAGGGTTTTCCTCTCTAGGAGATAAAGGTTTTGCCTTGGCTGAGAGCCAACATCTTGTGTTCTTGTCTCTTTTGTTTTGGTAACTTTTTGATGAAATAAGAGAACACACACTAATAATAATAAGGGAAGATTGTGTCAAGACTCAATAAGAAAAGTAAAAGTACCTCACAAATAGTTATCATCGTCAAGAAGAATCTCATCCTATTCTAGATGCCCTAGATTTTTCAACACTAAGTCAAATGGAAAACCCAAGATAAATTTGGGAAAAAAATGGGGCATATTTAGCCTACAAAATTTAAGACTTGAAAACTAACTATTGAACTTGAAATTTGGTAGCATAGAACATATAAAAAGAATAAATACATGGACAACAATGAAATATGGATTTTCAAGTGAAAATCCTTACCTGGAAATGCAAACTCGCTCCCTTACCCTCCTTTTGCAGATGCCAACTCCACTAACAGCGCCAAACTGGCTCCAAAATAACTCCACTTCCAACTCCAAGCCTCCAAGATGACTACTCCAGCAAAAACTCAACACTCTCCAAGCTCCCAATGAAGCTCACAAAAACTCCAAATGAGATGTGTGAGGAAAATGAGAGGGGAGACGTCCTTTTATGGGCTTGGAGGGGCTGTTTTTGGAGGGAAGCAACCCTTAGATTCCCTCAAAACCACCTCACAAGCCCCATAAAATGCAGTCGGTGGGTTCATGGCTGGCCTGGCAGTGAACTGGCTGGTTTATGTCTGGTTTGACCAAAAAACCAGCGAGGAGGGCAGTCTAACCAGGTTTTTCTACCAGTCCGGTGGAGTTAGCTAATGAACGGGCCAGTTTGACTTGTTTCTGGTTTGAACCGGCCGGTTTTGAATACTATGGATCTATCCTTATGTCAAGATCTGCTATGGAGGCCTGATCATCAAGATGTGCTATATTAAGGTTTGGTCTATCACTATGGTCAAAGTCTATTTTCAAGATCTGATCTATTCTTATGTGCTACATTGTTGTTCACTTCACCCACACAATTATTTAGTTCTGCCATACGTTTCAAGAAAACCACTTTATTCCCTCCTGATATGGACATGTCGATATGTCCCACGTAAACTCTCTTATGACCTGCTTTATGGTTATGTTGAAATTGTCTTCAAAATTATCAATTGTGAATGATGGTTATGATTTATCAAATTATCAGTTATGGTACATGGATGGCTTATAGTAATATGCACTAGAAATCTTTATTTTGTTTATAACTTATAGTTTTATTTTTGTGATTCCTAAATGGTTTTGATTCTTAACTATATTCTGTTATTTATTATGAAAATATTTTTATACTTTTTTATACTTGCCATTTCCCTGCTGTATCTGGATTATGGCTTTTCAAAAATCTAGTGGACCCATATCTGAATCCACGTTCTGGACATTTCGCTTAATATCAAGGGCCACTCTGGGGGTTTTCTTAGAATTGCACATATGCCTTGGATTAGATAGTTTCTTATGCATATCTCTGCGTTCCTTGGAATCTAAATTACATATATGATGCAAACGTTATGCTAAATCATTGATTGGATAACCTATTCATTTTATGTGTCTTTGGTGTGTTCAGGCTGCATTGGAAAAATATAATGCTGCCAAAAGGGATGCTCCAGAGAGACTAGTTTCTGGGTCTGATGATTTTACAATGTTTCTTTGGGAGCCTGCATCTAGTAAACAACCAAAGGCACGAATGACAGGGCATCAGCAGGTACGGATTTCATTTCTGTTCTTGCTTGTCTCAAGCAATCGTCAACACAAACAAGCAATTTCATAAGGGGCATAAAAATAATCTATGAAAGTATTACATGCCAGTCATATTGGCATTAGGTGTTATTTATGGTCATAATGGCATCAGATGTTAGTCAGGGCCATATAACATTAGATGCTAATTATATTAGCAATTAATGTTAGTAAGTTATTACCTGTTATCAATATAATAAGCTTTTGTTGTAATCAATATAGTAATCTTTTGTGAATCTTATCATTTTACTACTTTCTTTAATATTTCCCTTGTACGTCAAGTGTTCATTCACTGTCACAACTCAGAAGTCCATTCTCAAACTAATTATCTTGCTTGGACATGTAACTGAAGAAAAATGCCTGTATCTCTAGATAGGGTCAGAATCTGATTTTTCCTTCTTCTCATATTCCATGATTAAGTTTGTAGGCGAGTTTTCTTGGATTTCTATAATTTGCAGAATAGTATGCAAGTCAATAAATGGGGTTTTTCAAAATTTAACATGTCATTGTAGTGTGTTTCAAGTGCTTATAAATGCAATGTGTGCTTCTTCTGTTTTTGTAGCTTGTCAACCATGTTTACTTCTCACCTGATGGGCAATGGGTGGCAAGTGCCTCATTTGATAAGTCTGTAAAGTTATGGAATGGCATTACAGGGAAGTTTGTTACAACATTCCGTGGGCATGTTGGCCCAGTGTATCAAATCAGGTCATATTTTTTTCCTTGTAATATGGAGTGCCTTTTTATTTCCCTTTTCTCTTCCATCATGTGGACAGTTCACATGTTCATCTCAGTTTATAATCTATTATGGAGCATTCTGTATCCTTGGTATGACTTTCCTGAACTTCTATTTAAATTAGACTGTCTTCTCAATTCACACCTTAATTATAGTTTACTGTCTTCTCAATGCACAGTTGGTCTGCAGATAGTAGACTGTTGCTAAGTGGAAGCAAGGATTCAACACTTAAGGCAAGTAATATCAGTATTTTAATTTTGTATTGTTAATAACTTTAAATTTTTACTTTCAGTGTTTGTTTGTCTTAATCAGGCATCTCTGATTTCAATCCTATGGGTTGGTCAAAGTCCCATTTGATTTGACCAGTTTTGCTGGATACCATGGGTGAATGAATTTTACAGAGGCAGTATATTGCACATAAAAATTATGCATGTTTTCTGAAATATTAATGCAAAATGCATGCTTGGAAATAGATAGTTATTTATCATATTAAGATTTTAGAGGCTAAAGAAAATTAACAAGAACTTTTTGCATTGATCCACCCAGTATGCTTTCACCATCTCTCTGAAGTCTTGATCTTAGCCTGATATAAAGAAACTATTATAATGCCTTGCAGTAAGCTATAGGAATCTTTGAATTTCATTATCCATCTCAAGTGATAAAATTTCACTTCTTAGCACAACAGATACAAAGATGAGTCCTTAAGCTTAATGAAAGCGGTAAGCCTACACTTTACTTCTTTATGGTAAAGTAAACCCTAATTACTAGAGAATGACCATAAATATTAATTACACTAACATTGAAACTATGTAGGGAGGTTTGATGTCTTTGTAAAGGTTAAGGTATGGTTTGTGACCAAATATTAGCATTAAATATTCATATTATACTTGCATGTAATCTTTCTGGAAGCCAGGACATTATTATGCATATGCATGTAACCATGACACATAGATGCATTAATGTACAATGCATAAGCTGCAAGACGTTGTTTTGACTTCTTGTGTGTTACTTCAAACCAATGTTTTAAAACTCCGACTCCGACTCCGACTCGGCCGAGCAATGACTCCGACTCCGACTCCGAAACGGTAATGACTCGGCCGGCTCATTTTCAATGACTCGGTCGTTGTAAAAAATACATTAAATATTTAGTTTTTTTATAAAAAAACATAATTTTGAAGATTTTAAACATAATTTTAAAGATTTTCATTCATGTTTCCAAACACACAGCATGGGGTCAATATCATGGGGCTGCTGACTGGCAAGCTGAACAGTTAGAAGAAAAAAATTCTCCTAGGGGTTACCCACTTGGGTGGGTAACGTAAACTAAGTAGATTTTGGATTGTGTCTGCTTGTGTGTTTAGACCCATATATATGATAAGGGCCTCAAAAATGATTAGAACTTATGGTCGCTGTCTGATAATGACCATGGAATCTATTTGATGCTTACCTTCAATTATCACTCCCCGAGAACAACGCTTTCAATTAAGTGTTACTGAAAATAATACAACTAACATGAATGAATGGCTATATAGGAATCTCATCTTTTGTAAACAACCTAATTACCATCCACTAGAGAACATGTAAACAAAACAAGGTATAGCACTACCACAACAGGAAATATTCACAACTCTGTACCCCGCATTATATTTTACACCCAAGTAATACTACCATTGACCAGACAATAACAAAAAAAACAGAAGATACACACAACAAAAACTATTCACTCTCTATACACACAACAAAAACTATTCACTCTCTTCAAGCTTGATAATACCTATGGTGGTACGAAGCACTATGTACCTAACCAAAAGAGTGTTATAAGTATACATGAATAGAAAATAAAGAAAACACATTTCACACTAACTCTTAAAAACAGTTAAACAGTTAAACAGCGTGCCTTGCGTCTGGTTCCGTGCCCACTGGTACCCGGCCGTTTCATGTCGGACTCGGTCCGTTTCGGCCGAGTCATTCAATGACTCGACCGAGTCATTGCTGACTCGACCGTCCGAACCGGGTTTCTCACCGAGTCGATGCCCAGGCTGTTGAAACGGACCAAC
This sequence comes from Pinus taeda, assembly GCA_000404065.3. Taxonomy (NCBI): domain Eukaryota; kingdom Viridiplantae; phylum Streptophyta; class Pinopsida; order Pinales; family Pinaceae; genus Pinus; species Pinus taeda. The sequence goes on along the minus strand of APFE031742096.1, from coordinate 89,475 downwards.
TCGGCCGAGTCAATGTTGACTCGGCCGTTTCTTAAAACACTGCTTCAAACGAGTGCTAGTGTCACTTAGTATTTGTAGTGAGTAACTTAGCCAGAGTGAATTAGATTTTTGAAATGGAATCTTGACAAGTTGCTTGAAATAACATTTCTCTCTGAAACAGTTAAAGAGAAGGTCCAATCTTCAAGAGAAAATTTCCTCACTTATATGTCATCTTTTTGTCTGAAGATAGAACTTGGTGCTATTTTTTTACCTTTGTTTTATTTATTTATTTATTTTTATATTTTATTTTTATTCTAATGGCTGAAATATATATTACTTTTCTTTGCTTTCTAATCACCAGCTTCCACATGTGGTGAACATTACATAAAAGATTCAAATTTTTTGTAGTACTGTGTTCAAGGTTATTTACACGCAAATTTTCAAGCCCATTATCAGGAGAAATCAACTCGAACATTATGCTCATAAATCATTTTCCATAAATATGTTTTTGCAGATTTTGTCAGCTTCCAATCTTTTAGCATCATACAGCCAATGAAACAACTAGAAAACAAAATACATAGGCCTTGGTTAGTTAATGAGTACTCAGTAAACTAGTGTAGAGTAAGTTAGCATGCAAGCAGTCCTACTCAAGCACTAGGGTACAAGGAAAATTTTAAGGATCCAAACTTATCTTATTAGCGTAGAAACATTGGTGAATGATATAAATTTTCAAAATGCCAACTATGAAATGTTTGATGATATTTTTGTAAAAATATTCAATTTTCTAAAGATTTTATACAGTTTATAGAAATTTTGGCGATTTTTGCGTATAATAATTCTATCCTATAGAATTTGGGTGAATTGCTTTTGAGAAAAATATGTTGAATTATTTTTGGTGTTTCTTGATCTCTTGGGAGGGTGACCATTTCCTTGATGAGGAGCGGGACTATTCCTTTTTCCTCGGTTTTTGAATCTGCCATTCCTTTGATTGTTGTTGCCCCTGGAATTTTTGTTGTTGTGGTTGTCATCATCATGAGGTGTATCCCTTCTATTAGGACACTCCCCGCATAGTGGCCAAACTTGTTGCAAATGAAGCATCTTCCCTTCCTTCCATTTTTGAAACCCGACCTTCCTTGACATTGCTTCTCCGAACTTGCATTGTTCTTCTTTTTAGCATGAGTGGAGAATGCAGTAGGATCATTCCTATTTGAAGGCATATCTAGTTCCATCATCCTTGTTTCTTCTTGAGAACATCTAATCAGCGATTCTTTGAAACCTGGAATCCTGTCATTGTTAAGAATAGTAGTATTGAACACATGCCATTCACGAGGGAGTCTTCCAAGGGCAATGAGAATAAGCTCACTATCATCAGTAACTTCTCCAATCGAAAGATCATTTTTTATCTCAGTAATCCTCATGAAGTAGGATTGAATATCTTCATTTCTTCCTTTCTTTATATCCTTCAACTTGTTCTTGAGGAAAAGAATTTGGTTTGCATTGCTAGATTTGAACATGCCAACCAACCTGTCATATATCTCCTTTGATGTGTTCAAATCAGAGATGTAAGCAACTAAATGCTTATTAATAGAATCCCTGATGATCTTCTTGGCTGTGACTTAAGCCTTCTCGTATTTTGTCTTAGCAACAATCGGTGCATTTGAAGGAGGTTCCAAAATCTTTCCTTGCACATAATCCATAACATCTTGCTCTTCTAATGTCAAATCCAGAGACATTTTCCATGCATGGTAATTAGACTTATCGCGAAGCTTATCATCAGACTTGAAGTAGGATGTGGAGGCTATTGAATCTTGCCTTTGATCAGTGATTTCTCTTCTCACTCTTGCTTGGGCTTTGTCTTCACCTTAGCTCTGATACCATGTTAATTTTAGGATAACAACGGTATGTTCTATGCTTGGAGCAATTTTACTTCAATTTATTTACTAGCCCAATATCAATATCTAGTTTAGCAATCACATCATCATGATAGTAAAATGCAGATAGAACATAAACAACAAAGTAGAAGACAAGCCAAGACAAGAGGACACAAGATATGGCACCAGCCAGGGACAAACCCCAATGTGGGGAAACCCTTGATGAATTCTTCTTATAATTGTTCAAAAGTTCAACAGAGAAGAGAGAGTACAATATACAATATTCACTTGCTCAATTACAGTGAAAATTTGATTAGTTAAACAATAGTAACAACAAGCCCTAACACTTCCTCCAATTCAATTCGGTCAAACTCAGTCAACTCGACCTCCAACAACAAGTCAAATTAGCCCAAAAAATAGTCTGAAAAAGTCCAGTCAAACCTGGTCAACAAAATTCAACGCAGTAGCAAGCCCCAGAACAGTCAACGCTGGTCAAACATAGGTCAAATTGCCTCAGATTTCGTGCCCAGAACTGCAGCCTGCCCAAATAGAAATCCTCCACCCAAAACCACACTCAAAATAGGTCAACGCTGGTGAACGCAATTCAAATCAACCTCCTGCAATTTCGGTCAACGCTAGTCAATAGTTGGAACAGAAAACTCTTCCCTTTTTTGCATGTGTGGAGAGTTGCCTCTGAAATTCGTACCCAATCAATGAAGGAGAGAGAAGATTGCGAGTGAGTGAAGTGTCCAAATGAGGAGGAGGAACCTTATATTTATATGCAAACATTGAGGATGAATAGATGTGACTGTTGGGCTTCTGAACCTACATGAGTTTGCTTGCTAACCTTGACGATTTGTCCATAATCAAAATAAATTCATAATTCCATTTCTACATGTCAGAATGGGATGATCATTAGATCAATCCTACACCTGTCGGAGAGAGGAATCCAATAAAAATATGAGTTGCCTCATATGAATTATCCAATGTCAAGTTTGGCCCTAGTTGCCAAAATTAATAGGGTGTGACTAAGATGGACTAAAGCTTTCAGTCTTTGTTGGTACCATCAGGCTTAATTACTAACCATCAACCCAGGGAACTAGGCACGTAATGCAAGGTAAGAGCTCTATTACGAATGCCACCCTCCCTACTTTGGGAACTAGACATAAACACATAAGCCGACCAGATGTCCTCCCGAGCATTTTGTATTACACACAATGCCTCAACATCCCTGATTATTGAAATCGGTAACATCAAATCTCTCTTGATCAAACCGATTGTTAACATCAAGCATGCTTCCAAAACTTCGAGAGATTTACCTGAACAATCACAACCCCAATTAGTAACAGACTTTCAAATACATAAGTAAATACAAACCTTCAGGGTCTTTAGGCATCTTGATGCTGCCTTGATTGTCTCAATTTATCACAGTAGGATTTGAGACTTCCCAAACAAATCTGATTGAAGTTTCCTCAACCATACAGCTTCCTTTTCTACTTCACATGCAACAACATATTCTACAACTGGATCGTGCTTTCCTTCTTTCAGTAGCACCTTAATATACATTCTCCAATTTCTTCTTCAAGGTATCCATCATGACTATAATATGCCCTCCCTCTCAACTTGGGAGATATACCTTTTCTTTTATCCAAGCTCCCTCTTAACTTAGGGAGATCAACTACTTTCTATGACATCGAAGAATCTATCATAACTTCAATCTTTCTTATCAGAGTCATCTTGGTTATCATCATTCATATAACTTCCTTCGTCATATTCGCCAATCAAGTCAAATTTTCTTACTAATATCTTCAACATCTTGAAGATCACGTACCTGCACTACTTAAATAGCAAGTACAACCAAATACATATATAGAATCATGAAGTTGACTATATCAAAATCATGGAAGCATTAGACATCATATATGTACTCTTAGTTAGGTCCATAATCAACAAGAGACTATACTTCTATATTTCAAATTCTTGCTCAAGTTTTTGTTACAGACCCTAGATCACAGCATTAACTCGGTCAAAATATCAATCTCATTATATCTAGGGCCTTAATGTTTCCTTCAGAGATATGACAGACTCTTTTGTGACATATTGCAAACCCTAGAAGCAATTCAAACAAATGCATCTAACAACTTTTAGAATTCATTTGTTAGATTGCTACTAGGATTTAATGCAAACACTAGATTCCACTTATGAGACAATAAAAAACCAATCACAACACAATCTAAGGTTTCAACAATATGACCAATCTTTTGTAAACACTAGACTTTATTATCACATCATCATATCCTAGAATATCAAACTTCAACTAGCGCTTAGTTACAAACCCTAGAGTTTACACCCTATGAGCATCAACAATTAGGTTAGCACATGCACATATCTAGGACTTCATAACCATGCACAAGCATATCACAACAACATCTATTAGGCAAATCCAAGATACAAATAGTAAAGTTAGACATACAACAAACTTGATCAGGCTAGGGTTTTGATCAGATGGACAACATACACCTATGGTTTCATCTCTACGAGCTTATTCTAGATATTATAAGGGTTTTTGCTCACTAACCCTAATTTACCAAAACCTCTAAAGTTCTAGGATTTAAATACATAGACATTACCATCCAACCCTAAAAGACAAGGGTTTCCATAGCAATACCAAAACTTCAAACGTGACATTACCATCAAGACCCTAAACATCAAAAGAATAATATTCTCTAGATTTCATCAATAACCCTAAGTAGACTAGGGTTTTCTCATCGACATACCCTTAGGTTAGGGTGTTTTTACAGAGAACCTTTTTAGGGTTCCACAAAAGTGATGAATGATTTTTAATGAGGGTAGATTTAATATAATGATTAATCTCCCAAATAAGAATCCTTGTGATTCAAAGGTCTTCGACATAACGATGTTAGTAGTGTAGAATAGATTATTAAAAGGAATGAATATACCTATATCATGAAGAGAACAAAGCTTATGGTCTAAGACATACCTTTGAGTTGTTTTTTGACAAACCTTATAGGACATTAATTCCAGTAGAACTTATATCATGCTTTGTCTTGTGAGGTCTTCTCCATAACCCTTGAGCATTTAGCAAGCCTTACCTAAACAAGGAAAATATGAAAAGAAAAGTTATTAGCATCTAGTACAAACACATCTAGGTAAGAAAGGAAACCAAATATAAAAATATAATACAAGGAGTAAGCTACTTATCCTTGAAAAATGGTGAGGGCTCCCTCTTAATCCAATCTCAAGGAAGACCCATCAATACAATTCAAAAATGTTTTTTCAAAGCATGTTAAACCTACAAGTACATAAAGGAAAACAGTTCAAAACTTAGAGTAGAAGGATATGTAAGGGATAGAGTCCTTAAGAGTCCCCAGCAAATAGATCTTTGACTTCGGATCCTTCCATCTTGTTCTTCTTCGGTGAACCTTCTTTGGCAAAGTTTGCTTGATCCTTGTCCCTCCTTTTATTCCCTGGATTCTCAGGACAATCACTTTTTATAGTGACCCATGTTGTGACAATTTTAGCATTCTATCTTGAATAGGTTTACCTTTCTTCTAGGCTCTTTAGACTTCTTGAAGGTTCCTTTGTTCTTTTGATAAGCGGAATATGCATTTCAAATTTTTTACTCTTCATTCTCTTTGTTGTTTACTAAAGAAATTCCGACTTCTTCTTGACTACATGCATTCCATAGTTGTTCGAATGTAGGAGTCTCCTTCCAACTGTTGATCCCTAAAGCAAAGGCACTCCAAGAAGATGGTAATCCTAGAAGTGCAGTGATCACGAGCTCCCTTTCTGGTAATATCTCATCTATAGCTTGGAGATCATCTCTAATTCTAGCTATCCATTCAAATAAGGAAGCCATAGTGTCATCCTTTGTCATATTCATAGTTCTTAGTTCATTCTTAAGACTTCCAACTTGACCAAGATTCTTGATTGTGAAAAATTTGGATAAGTCCTCATACATCTCTTGAGCGGAATCTACGTTAGAAATGTATGGAATGAGGTTATCCTTTATTCCATCTATAATTAGGGTCATGGCCAATATTTCAGTTTCTCTAAACTTTGATTTTCCTGCATCACTTGATTCATCTATAGGTTTCATTACTTTCCAAAACTTTATTCTTTTCGAGGATGAGATCTATCCTCTTCTTCCATGCCCTGTAATTGGATGCTCCTTCTAATTTGTTTTCTCGCTTTATTGAGTTAGATATGGTTCTTGAAAATGGTAGGTTTCTCTCCTTATATGATCCCCTTATTCAACTTCTTGAGATTCCCTTCTTCTCCTTTCAATAGATCTTCAGGCTGCCTTTTTCCTTCTTCTTCACTTCAGCTCTAAAACCATGTTGGAAAATGAAAAAGGCAGAAATATTTTCTTTACAATGATAATTACTTGTGATTTTCTTATGTTCTTGTTAACCTTCTTGTGTTCTTTTATCTTAGTTCATCAAGCAATTACCAAAACCATAACACAAAGATCAAAAACACTAGATGCAGGCGGAAAACCAAGGAAAAACCCCTATCTAGTGGAAATCCTAGTCAACAACTCATCCTTCAATAGTTTCATGAGATAACCCAAGACTCTTTGACCTAGAGACAGTCTTCCTCCAATCACCAAGTCAACCCTTCCCTTCTTATACAAATAATAACCTTCCAACAATATCTTCGACTTAGAAAACAAAAATTCGATCTAATAGTAGTAACAACTTCGACCTTGATGCAGTAACAACTTCGATCTTAGCAGCAACAACTTTGACCTAGAAGCAACAACAAAATTTTGACCTAGATGTAGCATAAACTTCGACCTTGATGCAGTGGCAGAAACTCGATCTTGATGCAGTAGTAGAGACTTCGACCTTCCAGCAGTAGCCCAGTAACTTTCACATGTGTGAGAGAGATGACCCAGAAACTTGGACCCTTACCCCAATTTACAAGTTTGCTTGTTTTTTATTTGGCCCAATCCACATGTTTTGTCACGCTGATATAAATTTCATAATGCATTAATTGTAAACATACAAATAGTACTACTATTTTTCACATTTCCTATCAGCTGAAATTTATACAAGAATTTAGACAAGCATTCAAGCATGTGAGACACTTATTTTTGGTCAAGGTGATTCCGGAAAAACCCCACAACCTTTTGGGGAAAACTAGTCTTCTAAGGATGATTTTATTGCTTGAGAAAGTTAGTCTAAGTACATAAAAATAACCACAATACCTATCTCCTTCAGCTGAAGCATTAAATTCAATTTCTGGAAATTTGTGCCCACTGATATTTTCCAGATTTTACAAATTTCATGCCCTGAAATTCTCCCTCGATATTAGTGCAAACTTGGTTTCGATTTCTGTGTTGTGAATGCCACAAAATTTGTGCCTCAAGGTGCCACGATTTTTGCACTGGAGGTGATTGATGTCCCTTGATTTTCGTGCCAGGAAACCTCCTCGAAATTTGTGTGGCCTGTTGCAGCAAACCCAAAATCTTTGCCTTGAAATTCAGGCTTAGTCAAGGTAGGAACATTCCTCGAAATTCATGGACAAGAGCCTCGAAACTCTTTCCTCCACCCTCAATTTTTGTGTTGTTGTTTGTCTCAAATTTCACATTGATTGTCGCCTCAATTTTTGTGCCTGTCTTCTCGAAAATCGTGTCTCCAATGGTTGCCTCCTCTTAGAAACTCAAGTTCTCCTTCTCAATCTGCGAATTCTCCTTCAAGTTCTCCTCTCCTCTTCTCCTCATGCTCTCTCGAGTGTGAAGTGAAGAATGCGCCTCCCTTTTCTCCTTTTGTCTCCTTGGAAAAGATAGAATCCTGTTAAGTTTAGGTATGTTCTATGCTAGAGCAATTTATTTGAATTTTCACATGTAGCTCAATATCTTTTCCAGATTAGCAATCACATCAATATTAAAGTAAACTGCAGATATAACATAAATATAAATCGCAGAAGACAAGCCAAGACAAGAGGACACAAGATGTGGTGCTAGCCAGGGAAAAACCCCAACGTGGGGAAACCCTTGATCAATTCTTCTTATATGTTCTTCAATAGTTCAGCACAGAGAGAGAGAGAGAGTACATTTACAACTGAAGTCAACACTTTGACTCATCTAGATGAGAGCATAGATCATCTCTAAGAAGATGATACATGAGATCAGTTGAAGACATGTTGCTTCAATTGATTCTCCAAGGTGACTCCTTCACCTATCATCATGCTGCATCTCGTCATCATGCTGCGCCTCACCGTGCTGCACCATGCTGCACCCATCATCACAATGCTGCATCTCATCATGCTTCATCAATCATGACGGTACCCATCACTGTACTGCATCATGTGCCATTGCCGCACCATGTTGCCATACTGACCTATGTGTTTGCTTGCTTGCTTGTTGTCCTGAGCATGCTTGTTGTCCCTAGCATGTTTGTTGTCCCTGGCATGCTAGCTGTACTTGCTGCACTAAGTATCATGTTGTTGTCCCAATGTGTTATCCTAGAAACACTATAAACTTGATATATCATACTGTTGTACCTCACCATTGTGTTGCCCCTCATTATGCTATGATACACTTCATCGTTGTACCCATCATGCTGCAGCATTCATCAACATGCTGCTGCAATATATCTGTTGCTTGCAACATCATGCTGCTTCAATGTATCATCACTGTTTTCTTCATCCAAGTGATTGTACTATTACCAACACAATCCTCACATATGCTGCCTTGCTGGACAGACTTCAACGTATACCGTTCAGCACTCTTCTCCATATCATACAAGCTGCTTTCAGACCTTCCTTCCTCCATGGATGTGACTAGGGCATGCTTGAATAGTCTTCCATTTTATCACCTGGAGGACTGCAGTTACGACAGCATAGAGCTTCTCCATAGGGCTGCATATAGGGCAGCGTAGGGCTCTCCATAGAACTGCGTATAGGGTAGCGTAGGGCTCTTCAATAGGGCTATGTATAGGGCAGCTTAGGGCTCTCCAATAGGGCTGTGTATAGGGCAACATAGGGCTCTCCATAGAGCTGTGTATAGGGTAGCGTAGGGATCTCCATTAGAGTTGTGTATAGGGCAGCATAGGGCTCTCCATAGAGCTGTGTATAGGGCAGCGTAGGGCTCTCCAATAGAGCTGTGTATAGGGAAGCATAGGACTCTCCAATAGAGCTGTGTATAGGGCAGCAAAGGGCTTCCCTTTTAGACCAACAATTAGATCTCTCCTTGTTGCGTTATGTAGGCTTCCTTCACTGCGTTAAAATCTCCTCCATGATAGCGTTAGTATCTAGGGCATCCTCTAGGGCAGCGTATCCTCTTTAGATCTCTCCTCCCACCAAAACCCAAAGACAAGTGGAGAGGAAGAGATCACCAAGAGGATGTGTGTCCAAATGACTTTCAAGGCACCTCTATTTATAATTTTATACTAAAACGTTGAGCACAAGTGGGGTTTATTTGGTTGTTAGCCGACCTTGACGAATCAGATGATCTTGAGATCAATCCTACACCTCTCGATGAGAGGGATCCAAGAAAAATATTAGCTACAATTAATAAGATGACCCACATGGAGTTTGGCCCTAGTTGCCAATTTTAACACTCCCTCTCAACTAGGGAGAACTCCATCCGCTGGTCCATATGTCTGACTATACTATCTCTGCCATCAGTGCCCTCCACTGCTTTGCTATGCTCTTACTTTGCTTTGCTCTGCTCTGCTGAACCATGAAGAAGAAGAATTGATCGAAAATGTCTCATACCAATCTCTACTGACCCGAAGTCAGTTTCATCTGAAGAGAGTGTGTCATATCACTCTTACTGACCCAAAGTCAATTTTATTGATCCCAGATCAATATCACAAGAGAGTGTCTCAAATCACTCATACTTAACCCAAATCAGTTTCATTGATACCAGATCAATGGAGGTCATCCTAGCATAGGGAGTACGGTAGATACAACGATGCATCCATCGATAGTACTACTATGGTCCCTAACCCCATTTCCCTGCTCATTGATCAGATGAGAGGTACTTCCCATGAGTTCGACACTACATGGGTAGGATGCCTCGACAGGAAAACTAATCATCCTGTCCAATAGTCGTCGCAGGAGAAATAATCATCTTGGCCCACAGGAGAACGAATCATCCTGTCCAATAGCCGTCGTAGGAGAACTAATCATCTTATCCCACAGTCACCATGGGAGAACTAATCATCCTGGCCCACAGGAGAACCAATCATCCTGTCCCACAGTTGCCACGAGGTGTCATAGAGGAAGGTTGAACCTTTCACCCTGTACATAGCGCACCACTAGGGGATGGTGAGTCGCCCTGTGGTTGCCTGTCGCTCAAGAAGTACCCTGAGCCCCTTGGAGCTCCCAGAGCTCAATATATGCATCATACACGACCCTCATAAGAGGGTCTCTCAATGACACCAAGTCGTTCTTAGAAAGTCAAGAATTTGACCTTTCCCAGGGGCGTCGTCAAAATGTCGGTGACCTGTTCATCTGTACCAATTTGTTGGAGCCTTATTGCTCCCCGCTGTACCGTATCCCGTATATAGTGGTACCTGATATCGATGTGCTTGGAGAGATCATGAAATACAAGATTCTTTGATAAACGAATCCTGTTCTGATTGTCACACAAGATCACGGTAGTATCCAATGTGAATCCAAACAACTCACTGGAGAGCTTCCGCAACCAGACTGCCTCACAAGAGGTCATACTAGTAGAAATGTATTCTGACTCAGCGGTGCTCAAAGCCACCAACTTCTGCTTCTTGCTCATCCAGGATATCGAGGCAGATCCCAAAGGGAAACAACACCCGGAAGTGCTCTTTCAGTCCACCACACTACCTGCCCAATCAACATTGGTATATCCATGTAGTCTCACATCTTCAGTAGTGTATCTCAATCCATGAGAGATTGTGCCCTGAAGATATCTCAAAAGATTCTTGGCACCAATCCAGTGAGGCTCAGCCAAATATGAGCTCACCATGTTAACTACAAAACATATGTCCGAACGGAAGTTTACCAAGAACATCAATGCAAATGAAACTCAAAGGCATTTCCCAAATTTGGTCCAACATAATCACCATATAACTTCTGAAAGTTAAGATCCTCGAGGTAGTCACGGGTTTGCAGTTTACCATTCCACATCTAGAATCCAACTCCCTTTTACTTCTACAAGTGAGAGGGTCTACACCTGTCTGAAATAGGTCGTCCTCAGAAGGTGCCACTATGAGAGGTCTATCATCCACAACCTTCAAACAATGGTTTGGATCGACTTCACTCTTAGTGAATCTCAGCTTCATCTAATAGCTATCAATCCCCTCATATCAAACCCGGGGTGATCTACTTCAAGCCATAGAGGGCTTGCTTCCAACGACACACATGAGATTCCCGATCATGAATCTCAAAACCCCTCAGGTTGTTCCAAACCTGTGGACCTGCTACACGATGGGAATGGTTCCCTTGTAAGATTTTCCCTTCGGCACATCTCAGACATGTACCTTCATGCTCCTTTTGAATTCAGGATCCTTGTCATCATCTGACTTACAAACCTCTGGTGCTATGTGTCAATTGATATGGTCCCCAATAAACTTCTTGCCAACCTTGAACTCAAAGATAAAAGGATCTTTGAAAATTATATTTCCAAACACATACCTTTCCATCGATGAATGCCACCCTGAAACCTTTTGACTCCCATTGCCGAAATGGACACCAGGTTCTTCTTGCGATCAGGTACATAAAAGGGATTCTTGTAAATGAATCGAGTTACCCATATTCAATTGAGGGGTAACATTCCCTACACCCTTTCCGGGATAGGTGGCATCGACTCCAAGAATAATCCCATGGTTGTTTCCATCTCTACCAAGTTCGAGAGAGCACCCTTCTATCCGATGACGTGCCTTGAAGCACTACAATCAATAAGCCAAATTCTCAAAGAATTTGAAGGAGAGGGCCAATACAAGATAACGTTTCTTTATCTTATCAGAAACAACATTTGATTCTACATACCTAGGCTTCCTTGCTTTCTCTGAAGAGTCGACCGTTTCCTTGATGACCTGCATTACCTGTCATTCCTCTGATCATTGAAGATGTCCCTGGAATGATTGTTATCATCATCAAGTGATGTGTCCCTGCCATTTGGACACTCCTTCGCATAATGGCCGAACTTATTGCAACCAAGGCATTTTCCTTTCCTTCCACCCCTAGATCCGAAGTTCCTAATGAAGTGATCTTTAGGTAGGCCATCAGAAGCTTTTGCTGCACTATTCTGATAATTCTCTGCTTCGATTTCACCCTTGGTGAATTTGAAGAGGGATAAGGAATCCACTGATCCTTTTGTCGTTTTCCAACTGTCTTTGGTGATTTGCTCTTTCACTCTTGCTTGGGCTTTGTCTTCACCTCAGCTCTGATACCATGTTAAGTTTAGGTATGTTCTATGCTAGAGCAAGTTATTTCATTTTTCATATTTAGCTCAATATCTTTTCCAGATTAGCAATCACATCAACATTAAAGTAAACTGCAGATAGAACATAAATATAAATCACAGAAGACAAGCCAAGACAAGAGGACACAAGATGTGGCGCTAGCTAGCGACAAACCCCAATGTGGGGAAATCCTTGATCAATTCTTCTTATATGTTCTTCAATAGTTCTATAGAGAGAGAGAGATAGTACATTTACAACTGAAGTCAACACTTTGACTTATCTAGATGAGAGCATAGATCATCTCTAAGAAGATGATACATGAGATCAGTTGAAGACATGCTGCTTCAACTGATTCTCCAAGGTGACTCCTTCACCTATCATCGTGCTCGTGCTGCATCTCGTCATCATGTTGCGCCTCACCGTGTTGCACATTGCTACACCCATCATCACAATGCTGCATCTCATCATGCTTCATCAGTCATGACGGTACCCATCACTGTACAACATCATGTGCCATTGCTGCACCATGTTTCCATACTGACCTATGTGTTTGCTACACCTAGCTAGCTCGCTGCCCCTTGCTTGCTTGTTGTCCCAAGCATGCTTGTTGTCCCTAGCATGCTTGTTGTCCCTAGCATGCTAGCTGTACTTGCTGCATTAAGTATCATGTTGTTGTCCCAATGTGTTATACTAGCAACACTATGAACTTGCTATGTTATACTGCTGTACCTCACCATTGTGCTACCCCTCATTATGCTATGATACACTTCAACGTTGTACCCATCATGCTGCAACATTCATCAACATGCTGCTGCAATATATCTGCTGCTTGTAACATCATGCTGCTTCAATGTATCATCATTGTTTTCTTCATCCAAGTGACTATACTACTATCAACACAGTCCTAACATATGCTGCCTTGCTGAACAGACTTCAACGTATACCCTTCAGCACTCTTCTCCATGTCATACAAGGCGCTTTTAGACCTTCCTTTCTCCATGGTTGTGACTAGGGCATGCTTGAATAGTCTTCCTTTATATCACCTGGAGGACTGCAATTAGGGCAGCATAGAGCTTCTCCATAGGGCTGCCAGCTACATATAGGGTAGCGTAGGGCTCTCCATAGAACCGTGTATAGGGCATCATAGGGCTTTCCAATAGGGTTATGTATAGGGTAGTGTAGGGCTCTCCATAGAGATGTGTATAGGGCAACGTAGGGCTCTCTAATAGAGCTATGTATAGGGCAATGTAGGGCTTTCCAATAGAGCTGTGTATTGGGCAGCATAGGGCTCTCCCTAGAGCTGTGTATAGGGCAACGTAGGGCTCTTCAATAGAGCTGTGTATAGGGAAGCATAGGGCTCTCCAATAGAGTTGTGTATAGGGCAGCGTAGGGCTTCTCTTTTAGACCAGCAACTAGATCTCTCCTTGTTGCGTTATGTAGGCTTCCTTCACTGCGTTAAAATCTCCTCCATGATAGCGTTAGGATCTAGAGCATCCTCTAGGGCAATGTATCCTCTTTAGATCTCTCCACCCACCAAAACCCGAAAACAAGTGGAGAGGAAGAGATCACCAAGAGGATGTGTGTCCAAATGACTTTCAAGGCACCTCTATTTATACTAAAACGTTGAGCACATGTGGGGTTTATTTGGTCGTTGGTTGACCTTGACGAATTGTCCCATAAGACAAATAAGTTCATATCTCCATGAATACTTATCGGAATCAGATGATCTTTAGATCAATCCTACACGTCTCGATGAGAGGGATCCAAGAAAAATATCTACTACCATTAATAAGATGATCCACATGGAGTTAGGCCCTACTTGCGAATTTGAACAAATCCCTTAACCTAGGATTCAATGGATAAGATGTAATCTCCAAATCTCAAGATGTGTGGTTGAGATCACTTTTCCCAAATGAACCCCCCTCATACATTGGCCCCATTACTTAAAAGCCTCCTAGTACCTTTTTCAAGTTGTGTACCTTTTCTATTTTTCTCATAAAGTGATTTTCTCAACTCACTTTAATATTAGAAAAGTGAACTATGTACTTTCCACATATAGTCACTTTATAAAGTACAAGTGACTTTAATATTAAAAAAAGTACATGGTACACTACTTTTAAGTATATCTTCCACCCATGACATTAATATAACTCATAAATGTCAGTAAGACAAAAGTCATTAATGTGTCTACAAGGCTGAAAGGGATAAATGCCTAATAACACCTCTTCTTGGTATTATTTTCAACACAATCTTTCTCCTCCTACAATTTCGTACACTTTTGCTTCTTCTGCTTGTATATTGAACTAGTGGGTGGATGACCTTCAAATGAATCTAACTAATCTTTATTTATAGCCTCTCCCGAGGTTCGAATTACATTGATGTTGGCTGATTTGATTGGGTAAGGGCCGACTTGGTGTGGAGGTGACAAATGACTTATTTGACTCAATAAAAATTCTTTTTACATGATTCAAAAGCCCAAGAAGGGTCTTATTAAATGGACAATGACTCCAATGACTCAATATAAAACCTAGAAACCCTCAATGGGGAATTTGACCTAAAACAAGATGACCCAGGCATGAAACCCATGCTTTAATAAGTCATAATAAAAATTCCTTTCTTTCTTTTGATAAATACATTTTATTATGACTCAAATACAATTATGAAGACCGAAGCTAGTTACATTCTTCAACATCTAGGAGATGTTAGAGTGAATTGGATTACTTTTAAGATTATGAGCAAAATATAATATGAGCAATAAAATATGAAATCAATTTCAATGACCATCAACACATGAGATAATAATAAGCATATGTAAAACCAGTGCCTTCAAAATTGCTCTAAAAAATGAATAATACTTGTTCAAAATAAAATAAAGTGTTTCAAAGTGAAACACAAGCAATCTTGAAGATCAAGCAAAAGATGTTAGCAACATGTAATACCAATGCAAGAGATAAGATATGCTTTCAAGAAATGCTTTTAAATCATATGATCATTCATAAATTCAAAGCATGCTAGGAAGCGATATGGAAATGACTTGCAAAGGAAACAAGTTAGAACCTTACTTGCAAAAAATAAATAAGATGACACTTGCCCAAACAAAGTATTCAATTCAAAACATATTCATCAATGACAAGTACATGGATAATTTGCAAGTAAAAATATATTAACATGAAATGCACCTAAACTAAAATGCGATGCAATTATCTTGGTTACTTTTAATCTAAATGCCTATTCTAGATGTGACCTTTCTTTCGACTATTTTGAAACAAGTCTCCTATTTGAGTGTGGAAGGGGTCCAAGAGAAAGATAGCAACGACTATATTAACAACACCTTCCTTGGATTACCCAACTCACCCGTTGCCTCTGGCGTTGCAAAGGCTGTGGCTTTGATGACTACAAGGTCACTGTGTTAACCGGATAAGAGGGTCTATGTCCCTCAAGTTGATGGAAAAAAGGGGTCCCTAAGAATGTCTTTCTACCAAGCTTATGCTTGGAGATAAATTAAGTTAAGATGCAACTATACTAAAATGCCTAATATGGTATGCAAATAAGTTTTCCAATATAGAGATTTGCAATGCCTTCAATATAATAGAAATAGTGCTCAAAAGAATAGATAACTTGGATAATTTCTCAAGATATTGCAAGATACATAAGCTTCATGAACATATAAGATTGTGAGTAATAATTGCTTTGACAAATGATGAACCAGTAACCAACTAAAGCAATGAAGCTTGAAATTTATATGCTTGCAAAATGAACAAATAAAATGCATGTAAAATTTCCCAAGGAAGATTGCAATGCTTGAAAAGCGAATTGAAATAGGATTGATGCCTACAATAGCTTTGCAAAAGGAACTTTAACTTGATGAAATATAAGATAACTAGCTTGACATAAAAGTAAATAGTTGCTTTGGAAATAAACTTGTCCAATACACAATGCTTCAAGATTCAAGATATAAAAATGTAGCACAACAATGAGGCATAAATGATTATTAGACTAATGCCAAGCTAATTGTGTCCAAGATTGCTAGAAATTAGAAAGTTGTTTGCATAAGAATAAATTGCTTTGAAATAGAATGCGAACTTGTAGCTTGTAGCAACAAAAATAGATGGTGCAAGCTTGTAGCAAACTTTAAGAAAGGAAATGCGATTTGTGTTGCTTTCCGATTAGAGCATGCATGTTGTGTGAAAAATGAAAGAAATGAAAATGTTAATAATCAATCCCCCCACAAGCATTTTCTCCCTAAATGGAGAAATAGGATACCATGGGTAGAACCCACACTCCCATGACAACAAAAAATGATTTTTATTATTATGGTATTACAATGAGGTTAGAGCCTCTTAGAGGGCTGCCCAAGAAAGAATGGGAAATATACAATATGAGATCTTGCAACAACACAAAATTCTCCTCAAACTATAGGAGCCTCAAGAGAGATGAAATGATTCTACAACTTGAAAGAACAAGCTTCCACAAAGTGCATAGCCTAGCTTCCTTGATAAGTCCTAATTCCCACGACCGCCTTGGAAATGAGCTTGAATGCTTAAGGGAAACTACAAGAAAGATTGTTAGGGCTGCAAAACTAAGAAATGGTTAGTGTGCAAAAGAGAGCATGCAAATAAGTGAATATACTACAAAATAATGTACAAAAGACTAAATCAAATGATGGGAAAGGACCCCATCACTTCTCTAGCTTGTGAAAAGCTCTTGACTAGCTAGATAAGGAAATGAAAACGCAAGATCAAAAGATATATTTTTTATGAGATTTTAACTTATGCACAGACTATGTCAAAAGGAGAACCCTGCAAAATAAGCACTTCAAAAGATTAGACTTATGTGATTCAAATAACGATGAGAGATTTTTGACAACTATGCCAAGAGTAGGTTGGTATGTTGAAGACTTCCCCTCACGCTTGCTAATTGATCCAAAATATGATCCTCTACAAAACTTCCAACACACATTAGATCATATGGATTAAATCAACAAGCAATGGTAAGATAACTCTAGAAATTTATATGAAAACAACTAGAGACTATCTACACCTAGAGTATATCCATAAACCAATTGTAAATGTAAGATAGCTCTACATCTACAATTCTATAAAAGCATATGAGAAATGAAACACAATTTAAGCACAAGTAGAGAAGGTTATACCATCAATGAACCAAGCACATGCTCCAATGGAATAATAGTCATGAATGAACCCCAAAGTCCTTTTATTCAAATGAAGAACAAGAGTACATAGAAGTAGCACTTCCTAAGCACAATAGCTCGTAGCAAAATAAATTATATTAGAGCTCAAGGTTCAATTATATAGGAGAATGGGAGTAAATCCCAATAAAGAACCATTTGCCAAGTGCGATGATGACAATCTCAAGGCTCCCACTTGCATTCGAATTCCTCCAGAGAGGCCCACATAATCCTTGAAGAGACCAACTCGTAGAGGGAGGGACAAGTGTATGTGGGAGTGGAGTGGTGGGAGACCACTCTCCACTCATCTCTAGCAGTGTTTTAAGAAACGGCCGAGTCAACATTGACTCGGCCGAGTTGGTCTGTTTCGATAGCCTCCGCATGAAAACGGTGCATAACCCGGTTCGGAAGGCCGAGTCAGCAATGACTCGGCCGAAACGGACCGAGTCTGATATGAAACGGCCGAGCTTCATCATATTTGTCATCATCAGAATATCAATAATGGATGGACAATTTTGTAAATGAGTAATCTGTCTGGCTCTGATAGTATTCAAGAGAGAAAATCAGATACGTATCGAAGGAGTTGTGTTCCAATTACAGCATGTGAAAGCTTTGTCGTTCAAGTATTGCAGTAGTGGGCAGAAATAAATGCATCTCTTTCATTTCTTACTTCATGTAGACAATTTGTAACCTTTGAGAGACATGTCATTGGCCATAGCTATTGCAATATGATTAATTTCTCAATGTGAAGTTGTTGATTTGTAAGAGGGGTTTTTGTTATTTGGGACCTGGGTTAGGCATGGGATGACATCTCTACTATTGTGTTGCAGTTTGACAAACTTATTCTGAGACTGGTACATGGTTTCCACCATCAGAGGTTAAAATTGAATCAATCTTACATTTGGGGAATGATAGATAACGTTTTGGGATGCTCATTAATGTGCTCTTAGAGGATAAGTGTAATTGACCTTCTTGCTAAATTCAAAAGAGCTTTTTCCTTATTGATCTGTTTCTTACATGACCAATATTTGAAGTTAGAGATATGGTACATACTACATACAAGTTATTGCATATTTATTTTCTAATGAGAATCTGTTCTTATTTTTTTCACTGCATTGGAGTTTTTATTAGAAACAAGTAACAAATTGTCCAGAGATTGATCGACATGATCTTGGCTCCTCTGGCAGTAGCTACTAGCCAGTAGTACTAGTACTAGAGTCTGGCCACCGTCACAGTTTACTTTTGTTGTAGTCTTGTAGAGGCCATTTCTAGCCTCCTTAAAAATTATGTTTAAAATCTTCAAAATTATGTTTTTTTATAAAAAAACTAAATATTTAATGTATTTTTTACAACGACCAAGTCATTGAAAACGAGCCGGCCGAGTCATTACCGTTTCGGAGTCGGAGTTGGAGTTTTAAAACATTGATCTCTAGTGGAACTCCAAGTTCAAAGCCCACCAAAAATTGATTCCTCATGCAAAATCGAACTTGTCTCCTCATTTAATGCGTTTTTCCTTGAGAAAATCGTGGTCCCCTCCAAAAATTCAATTTTCTTGGAGCACATGCATTTTCCTTGATTTTAGGAGTCCACATCACCTTGGAATTGCACTTTAACTCATCCATGATTTTCCATCCCATTTCCACATCATTTAGCATGTGTGGATATTTATTTTTCTCCATTTATTTAATTGTTGGCTTAATTTATTGCCACATTTTCCACTAAAGTTAGGGAAAGTGGGTTTTAAGGGTCTAGAACACATTTTTAACCCCTCGAAGTGTGTCATAGTAGAATGTTGAGGGTGAGGGGTGCAATTTTTATTACTCATACCCCATACAACTTCTCTAGACATCACTTATTACATTTCAGATACATTTTATTCCAATTTCTGCCATACGAGAATTTAAAAAATTAAAAAATGACCCCCTAGACCTGAGCAAATTCCACGGAACTTTACGAGTGTTTTAGTATGGTAATATATAATGACTCTAGACACTAGGACTCGCCCAAGCACTCACCATCAAGTCGTACTCCAACTTTGGGGTTATGCCTGGAGGAAAAAACTCAAAAGGGAAAGGCAAAAAAAGGTCCCAGTGAGGGACAAGGCTCACATGGAGGAGTAAAGAGGAAAAATGATCTGTCGAAGATCAAATGCTTCAGGTGTGGTGAGTTTGGTCACTACAACACTCAGTGTCTTCAAAGGAAGAGGGATAAGAAGGAGAAGCAGGAGCAGGCAATAGCTTCGGCATATATCAACAATTTGTCTTCCAGGTTGGAGGATGAATTCACACTATATGCAGCGATACCTCCAGGAGAGAGGTGGGGTGACATTGAAGTTTAGTCACCAGAGTTGCAGGATTTTAGGTAGGGTCCATAGAGGTATCAATCAAAAAGGTGTTTCCTCATGGATCATTACCTTTTCTATAGGGGCCCACAATATTTAGTAGCAGGTTGGATCAGGGTCATCTTGATGCAATCATTTCTTGAGGGATAGTTGCAGTACTAGTTGTAGTCAGATGCGGAGGGGCACAATGCAGTTGCAACGCAGATATACTCGGTGGATCAATGTCATCTTGATCTAATCATTTCTTGAGGGACAATTGCAGTACTAGTTGTAGTCAAATGCTGAGGGGTGCAGTGCAGTTGTAGCACAAACAAACTCAGTGAACAACGCAAAGGCTAGTAGCAATCAGAAACTCAAGAGATAGTAGCACAGGGACACAATTGATTCAGTGTTTTGAATTTCAGTTGCAATAGTTGCAACAATAACAACATGAGATCAGTTGTAGTGCAGTGGCAGAGTTCACAGTAGCACGAATGCAGGGTGGTTCAGCTACAGTTGTGGTAGATGAATCAGAGTTGCACAATGCTTGGTGGACAGTGGCAGTTACAGTTGTCAGACATCAACAACATGTATGGGAGGATGTTATGAGACAAAGTGAGAGAACACCTTCCTTGCTAAGAGGGAGTGTTAGTTTTGTAGCGTCGGACAGGTTTTCTAGTCTAGACTTTGGTCAAAGAGGCTTAGAAACACAAGAGCTCCAGAACCTAGAAAAATTTTCAGGAGAAAACATTTAGATATGGCTCAATTAAGTTAATTAGTCAATAATTAATTTTTTCCCAAGTCTAACCTAGGAAAAATGATTAATTAACAAGAATTAATTGAGAAAGGTGAGATTTCTCTAGAAACTCACATTGATCAACCCAAAGATGATCTTAGCTATCGATGAAGATTTAATCATGGTTGTTGATGAGCCAATGAGAGATTATAAGAGGAGGCCGATGGGGTTGGAGCTAGACACACAGGAAGAGCGAGTTTCCTTGGCATATCGATTTTCTAGAGAGCAACATTTAGCTGGAAGAATTTGAGTCAGAAGGAAGCAGGAGCAAGAGGGAGATTGGTAGTAGATTTTCGGAGGAGGATTCTAGATCCGAAAGATTTAAGAGAGGAGGCTGAATTATTTTCCTAGAAGGTTGTGCAGGTGCCTCAAGAGGCAATTTGATTCAGCTGGGAAGGAGGTCATTTCAGGTTCTAGAGGCCGGGAATATTTTCCAGAGGGCAGGAGAAACACTTCCAGAGGCACCAACCCCTAGACGACTGATTCAGGAGCACATCTGAGTAGTGCGTAGAAGGGATTACAGAAGCATTGCACAGAGACATGCGCAAGGGTTTTCCGGGCCCAGAATTCAAAGAGCATATTATTCCCGGATTGCTTGTGGAGAAGGGAAATTTTCCCTTGATAATTTTTGCCAGTATTTCTCTTAGATTGGATTGCTAGATTAAGAATCCAAATTGTACTCAGAATTTTTTCTGCTGCATAATAATGAAACCCTCATATGTTGCACCGATTTTCTCACATTGGGTTTTCCCGGGGACAAT
The DNA here is from genome assembly GCA_000404065.3 of Pinus taeda. Classification (NCBI taxonomy): domain Eukaryota; kingdom Viridiplantae; phylum Streptophyta; class Pinopsida; order Pinales; family Pinaceae; genus Pinus; species Pinus taeda. Next base: position 68,145 of record APFE031742096.1, on the reverse strand, counting down.
TGTCCAAAAATAATTGTGTCAAATTTTTATTGTGTGCTAGCATTTTCTCAGTTTCTTGTTTATTTCTGCAATGTTTTTATTTGTGAAGAATTGCAGTGTGATTAATTCGTTATTTTTTTGTAACAAAATAAGTTGCATAATTTATCAGCTAGAAGAATTAATTTATGTCACTGCAATTTGATTTGAATGGTTTATGTATTTTTGGTCGTCTGTCTTTTTTTTGGTCCAGTGTTATTCCGATTTGCATTTTTGGGGTCAGTCGCTCTAGTTTTGATAACATTGGTCAAGAGTCCTCCTTAAATATACCCTCCACTTAGAATAGCTTATGTTTGAAGATAACACAACTCCCTCTACGAAAGCAACTCCAATGTGACACCACCTTTGCTAAGTATAGACCACCACCTATAATACATCTCCTCCAAACCTGAAAATAGACCAAGTAGAATACTCCGATGCATAAGGACGAATGATAAAATGAGAGAATAAGCCAAAAAGCTTCTTTAGGGTGCACTTCCTAAGGATAAATATAGATGTTTGCGTGGGAGCTAATCCAATTCAAAGCTTGGAGTAAAAAGGAAATAAAAACAGAATATGACTTGGAGTACAAGTCACTCAACCAAGTCAAACCTCATCCATTATATAGAGCACACCTCCCTAAGCCCAAAATAGTAATCATGAATCACTCATCAAGTAGGATTAGGCAGGGTCCAAGGAGGACTGCATCAGATAGATGTTCCTCTTGGATCATTACCTTGGCTATGAGGGCCCACAATTTTTAGTAGCAGGAGCATTAGTGTCAGTAGGCACAGTCAGATCTTGAGGGACAGTTCCCAGACTAGTTGCACTCAGTTACTAGAGAGGCATAAAGATAGTTGAGCGCAGACAGTTACTCAGTAGACAGTGCATATGTTAGTTGCAGTCAGAGACTCAAGAGACAGTTGCAGAGCTAGTATGCAGACACAGTGGATCCATAGATTGGTTCTCAATTGTAGCAGTTGCAGCAGCAACAACAACATGAGATTAGATGCAGCGCAGGCAGTGTTGGCAACAGTGCAGGATGGCACAGAGAAGTGTCAGCAACAACGCAAATGTAGGGTGATTAAGCTACAGGGCTAGTAAATGAATCAAAGTATGCACAGTGGCGTTATGAGAAGTGACAAGTTGTTACAGATGTCAAACATCAGCAACATGAGGGAAGATGTTATGAGGGAGAACACATTCCTCACTAAGAGGGAGTGCTCGTTTTTATAGCGTCGAATATGTGTTCTTGTCTTGATTTGTGGCTCTAAGAGTAAGGAACACGAGATCTTCAAAACCCAGAAGATGTTTCGTTGGATAAGCTTGTGAAATGCCTTAATTAAATTAGCTAGCCATCATTTAAATTTTTCCTAACTTAGCAAAACCAGTTAATTAATAGTAATTAATTAAGGAAAGGTGAGAAAGCTCTAGAAACGCACATGGATTGAGTTTGAGATGATCTTAGCCACTGATAACGATTTAATCTTGGTCATTGGTGATCCAACGAGAGATTATAAGAGCAGTTCAATGGAAATGAAGAAGACACACTTGAGCATAATAGTGAGACACAGGGAGAGTGAGTTCCTTGGCAATTCGAGCTATGCAGTTGTAGAGTTCGAGCCAGAAGGAAAGAAGAAGTGAGAGGAAGAAGTAGTAGTGATTTTCAGTGGAGTTCCAGTGTCAGAGAGTCAGCAACAAGAGGGTTGCAGTATTTCCTCAGTGAGGCTGCACAAAGGCAGTGCAAAAGCTTTAGAGTGCAGATCGATTGAGCTGAAGAGGATGTCGATTTAGGTGCTAGTGGTTGGGAAAATTTCTGGGAGGCCAAGCGAGTCATATCCATAGGCAGAGACAGGCATAACGATAGATTCCAGGTAGCTCCTTAGGCAGTGTGAGTAGGGCTTGTGCTAGGTTTGTGCAGAGGCAAATGCAGGCGCTTTCGTGTAACCCAAGACAGAGCCAACTTTTGGAGCGGGATTAGTTGCTGGGTGAGACAAATTATCTCACAAATATTTTGGCCAGATTATTTTGCTGGAGGATAGTCAAATTGGCATCTAGATTTATGTACTCAGATTTTCGCTACTGGATAATAAAATAAACTCATCTGCTGCATTGGTTTTCCCTTTGAGGTTTTTCTAGGACGTTAGTCCAAAAGTATTGGTGTCATTTTTATTGTGTGTGTGCATCTGTTTCTCATTTTCTAGTTTATTTTCCGCAGCGTAATTTTATTGTGAAGAATTGCAGTGTGATTTATTCATTATTTGTTGTAACAAATAAATTGCATAATTAATCAGTGGGAAGAATAAATTTCCAGTTGCTGCAATTTCAAGCAATTTTCACATACAATTGTAGTGATATACAAATTTAGATCGGTAAGAGAGTGTGGAATACAAGAAGAGCACATCCAAATGTTACTTCAGTTTGGGTTCTGCTATGATATCCTGGATGAGTAGGAAGCAAACATCTGTCGCACTCAACACTGTAGTAATTGAGTATGTTGCAACTAGTTTGTTTAGTTGTGAAGCAGTGTGGCTTCAAAATCTATTTGCAGGATTGTTTGATCAGTTGTTGGAGACGACTGTGATGACGGGTAGAAGCACATTACATTTCTACAGACATGGTACAGAAGGGCGCAATGAGGCTCTAGTACATTTCTACGATGAGCAAGTAGTTGAAATTCTCTCAAAGTCTCTGTCCCAGATGAAGTTTGTCTACTTTAGGGACAAGCTTGGAGTAATTGAGAATTCCTCCCTCGGTGAGAGGGAGTGTTGATGTTATAACATCAAGGGCAGATATTCTCCTTAGGTCAAGGGTATTGATCAGGTGCCATGTAGTGTGGTTAGGGAGATTAGCCCAAAGAGCATCAGTGCCAAGAGTGCTCCCCTGGTTCGAAAGTGCTGATCATATTCCAAGGGTTACTTGGCTAGTGGGTAGGGTAAGTGCCCGATAGCATCGAGCAAATGTTTTTACCATTCAAGTATCATGTGACGACATGAGGGAATGGTAAATTGGCCCAGTGTTTCCCCATTGGTCAGGGATATTGACCTAGTTCCAAGTGATAACTTGGATAGTTGATGACGCAAAACTAGACAAAGGGGTACCTAAGCATATCACCAAAGGGTATTTGGTTAGTGGGTGACTAGATCCTCTGCAAAGGATATTTTACTAGTGGGTAACTAGATACTTTGAATGATGCTGATGCAGGATGCTTTCCACATGGTTCTGGAATAGAACATGAAGTGGATGGATACATCAACATTGCGGGCTCATTCATTCTTTTTTTGGGATGGAGAATTTTTTTAGCAAAGTGGACATTTGAGGAAGTCAAGGTGAATACCTCGCTAGCTAAGAGGGAATGCTGATTTTTGGGTCACTGCAGGAGGTATTCCCCAGCTACACATGTCAGCCAAGAAAGGAAATTAAATTAAATTTTAAGATGCTCAAGTCGGCCCTGCCATGTGAATGGGTGTGACCCTTGGTGAAACCCACTTTTTTTAACCACTATATATACCAATTCAACCTCCTTCATTCGAATAATTCAAGTCACACACAAAATTCATATGTTCTTTTATTCACACGTGCAAAGGAGAGAAAGAAGAAGATCTAAGTGTGACCAGAAGTCTGACTAGTGTTGACGGAGATTTTTTGAGGTCAGTTTGACTTGTTCTAATCGAGATTTTCTGAGGTTAGTTTGACTTATTTTGATCGAGATTTATTTAGGTTAGTTTGTCCTGTTTTGACTGAGATTTTTTGAGGTCAATTTTCCCTGTGTGCACTGAGTTTTTCTGAGGCATTTTGACCGAAATTCTAGGTAGCTTGATCGAGATTTGTTTGGGAAGTTTGATCTAATCTTTGGGTAGTTGCAGAAGGCTGAATTTTTTCCTGTTTTCCTAGGTTTGACTAGTGTTGTGATTTTGTCTAGGTTGACTATTTTTGACTTGAAATTATCAAATTGTACTTTGTTGAATTGAACAATTTCTCGTAGAAAAGATTGTTGTGTTTTCTCCTGAGTTTGGGTTTCCCATGGCAAAATTTTTGGTGTCTATTGTGCATGGCTTTTCTACTGTGATCTTTATTGTTCTATTGCATTTATAGTTGAATTTTATAAAGTGTAATTGTTTAATGATATTCCGGAATGTTCTAAAGTGATGTCATATATCATTGAAATTAATTATTAGGTGCATAAAATTGTGCTTGTCTAAATTAGCAGTAGAAAATGAACACTATCATTTCAAATGGATGGACTGATGGAAAGAACCATACTATCATAAATTTCCTTGTCTCTTTCCCTCAAGGAACCATGTTTTTGAAATCACTTGATGCATTTGATGGGGTGAAAGATGCCAACTTTTTATTTGAGCTTTGGAATGAAATGGTTAAGATAATGGTGAGCGAAATGTTGTGCAAGTCATCATAGGTAATGCCTCATACTATTCTTGTTGGTAAGATGCTAGAGTCCAAATATAGGACCATAGTTTGGACCCCATGTGCTACACATTGCGTGGACCTCATGCTTGAGGGCGAAGACAAAATGAATTGGGTAAAGAACACTATAGAGCTAAGAAACCGGATTCGTCCTCCCCCCCTCGTGTCCTGAATCCCACGAATCAGACACGATTCTCTAGGACACGTGTCTGATTCTCATGTCCAACATGTCTTGGAGCGTGTCCAACGTGTCCTGGAGTGTGTCCTATGTGTCCTGGAGTACATCCATCTATCATTGTTGAAGATTGCAGATACATGGTTTGCCTCTTCATTCATTATGTTGAAGAGGTTAAGGCAAGTCAAGACCGCTCTTGGGACCATGGTTATTTCAGAGTTTTGGTCTTTTTGGAGAAGGATAGATCAAGTAGCCTTAAAAAGAGTGAAGGACACAATGTTAGATGATGTTTGGTGAGAGAGGGTAGATCTCACTATTAAGATCATGGATTCTATCATTACTTTGCTATGATTTGCAAATACAGACCAACCCATCCTAGGAGAGGTTTATGAGGGATGGGATTCCATGATTGAGTCATGAGGGCCATTATTTTACAGAATGAGTGCCCCGAGTATGAGACATCATTAGAAGAGGCCTTCTTCACCACCATACAAGAGATTCTTGTCAGCAGATACCAATGTTGTGAATATCGTGATTGGGATTAAATCAGTGAGGGTCCGAAATCGGAAAAAATCGTAAAAATCAAGAAAAAAATCAGTAAAAATCGGTAAATACAAAATTCATTTTTTTTCAAAATTTTTAATATCTAAAGCATCCACAACATAAAATAAATGTATTGACACATAAATATGAAACGAGAACTAATATATAAGATGTGTAATATCATGTCTAGTGCTACATCACACATAATAGTGAATTATGTCCTGAATACTAAGTCCTGAGTCCCAACTCAGCTTCAAAATATAAAAAAAATATAATAATGTATCTCATATCACAAGTCATAATGTCATATACAATGAAATGAACTAAATAACTAATACTGTTGATTTCCTCTACCCCTCTTGCGAGAAACTGTAACAACTTTCCCTCTAGATGAAGAAGGCAGCGGGGATGGCAGTGGACTCTGTTGTGCTCTAGAATCTAAAGAACTAGGAGCTATGGGAGGTAGACCACATCCTCTACTAGTGATAGGGGTAGGTGGTGTTACCTCCTCATCCTCTACCCCCTCCACTACCTCCTACTCTAACCAATCAGGGGTCGACTCCATGATAGGCCTCTCGGCCTCAACCCTACATGCAGTAGTGGTGTCAATCCCATCCAATGAGATGGCCTCCACATCAGGTGTCCTCTCAAGTTGCCTCACCCACAATCGAAGATTGTAGTAGACGTAGACCATGTCATTAAGTCGTTGAGACTCCAACTTGTACAAGGGTCATAAATTATTAATTAATAAATTATAAATAATAAATCAATAATTATAAAAAAATGTTATTTAATGAATTCAAAAAATTAATTGGAAATTTGGAATATTTTAGTTTTTAACCTGTTACGCTTCTTGGTGTGTATTTTTTCAAATACACTCTAGTTGCGCTCACATCCTGAGGACCTACATGTTTGGTTCAGCACTCGAATGGCAATTCTGCATAGATTGGGTACTCTGCCACCATAGCTTCTCCACCATGCATCTACAACAAATAACATAAACATAAGAAAAAATGAAATTTGAAAGTTGAAGCAAAGTATGAACTTGAAGAGAATGAAATTTGAAACAAACTAAAGCTTACCTGACATTTTAGTCTTCCTATCCACAACAACCATGTCAAAGCTAAATGTGCCACCTGTTGTCCTGTATATCTTCATTTCTTTGGATATTTCTGCACGTTCTGCTGGAGATGGCATCATCCTTTAAACACAAGTGACAAATCCATCCATGACCTCAACATCAAATAAGAAACCACAAGAGTAAGAAAATGCAGGGTTTAAGTAGATCCTTGCAGCATGAATGGGACGATGGAGTGTATTGTTTCATCGCTCATCAATCACTTCCCATAGGAATTGTTGTTTCTCAACCCCTCATCCCTCTTATCATCATATTAGCTCTGAATGGATTCTTTGGCGCTATCCACGACCTCATACAAGTAGCCCATTGCAGGCTTGTCTCCATCAACTAATTGAAGAACCTTTACCAAAGGTTCAGTAATGCTACACACCCACACTCTCACCCAAAAGATTTCCTGGTATGAAACTAGCCTGCATATGGCCTCTCCCTCTGGTTTGTGACTATATGCCAAAGCACACCACTCCAACAACAACATAATTTGCAGCATTGTCCGTTATGACTTGGGCAACATGTTGTGGACCCACCTCCTAAATGAACACATCTAAAAAATCACATAATAACTATGCATCTTTGATATGTGCATATGTATCAACAGATATCATAAACATTGTCCCCTTGGGACAATTAACCAAGAAGTTAATAAGGCTTCTACTCTTTTGATTGGTCCAACCATTTGACATCACAGTGCATCCTGTGTGTGCCGATGATTCCCTAAACTCCCCCAATCTCTTAGTGCAGTCAACCTTTTCATTTTGAAGAATGCGCCCTCTAAAGTCATCATATGAAGGGACTATTACCCACCATTTTGTGGGTAATATCCCTAGGAGATTTTTTTTTCCTCCAAGATGGTCGTCAGTCGGCAGCCAGTAGCCATCAGTTAGCTCACTGTGCCATTTCTCTGTCACCTAAGCCGACCATGTGGTCCCTTGCCCATCTGCCATGATGGTATGTTTGAAGGTGGGCCTCCTAAAGCTAAAGGTATGCCTTGTCATTTTGAAATTGAGAGTTGTAGTTTGCTTATCATGGACACTTCTGGGTATGGATTAATGGGGGGATTCGGTGGAAAGAATGGACTAGGTTTGTTCTTCTGTCCCTTAGCCCCATTTTAGGACTTCACCTTGGATTCTAGTCCCGTGGGATCTCTTTTACTGACCACTTGGTTTTAGGCATGGTATTTCATGGGAAACCTTGATTTTGGTTGTGTGGTCCCGCTCCGTTATCCACTTATGTTACCCCATTTCCATTCATTATTACCCCATCCAACACTTGCCCCACCTAGGTCTAGATTCCTCCATCGAGTCCACATAGGTTTAGCTCACCCCTTCCCCTTTCCCACACCTTGGGCCATGGCTTGGAATGAAGCCCGGAGGTTGATGCGGCTAAAAAGAAAGTCAAAAGCATATATGGCCACATTCAACAGGAAAAGTACCACAAAATGCAAAAGATGGTCAGCACAAAAACATTTAGCATGTGGGCAAAATCCATTACATGAAGCTCTACCCCATCATCATGGCCATCACCCTGGTTCCAACAAGTTCTATGAACCTTCCTCATCATATAGGAACCCATGATTGTCCCAACCCCTAGTGGATAAGGAACCACCCCACCTTAAAGGGGGAATTCACTGCTATATCTTATACATCATGCTCTAGCACCTTGAGCCCTGGGCAGTTAATCTAAGAAAATCATAAAACGACAAAAGTCATATTAAGAAGGGTGGAAAAAAAAAGGCTACGGCACCTCATGTACCATGATTGCTCCCTCCTACACCTTATAAACCCAAGCGTGGTCTTCCATCTTATTAGCTACCCCTATGCCCCAACATGTGACCCAAGGCTGCCCCCTTTCATTCCCTACCTCATTCACCTATTTTCCGCATGCCACCACTTTTTGACATATGTATCTTGACTATATTATCCCCTCTAGAAGCAGAAACCACCTAATAGGGTACTTGGTTAACCCCATTCGGAGTTCAGGAGACATTAGCACACCCGAAGCCTATCATGGAAGGGTAGGCCATTATGAAGTCCCCACCTATGGTCCATGATTAGGTAAGCTCATTTACTCGATTTCTCTAATGACTTGTTGTATTGGAAGCCTAGGGAATGCATTGGATCTTATGCAGGATTGCAGATGGTTTCCATTTGGAGTTTGGTCTCCCTATACGGGGTCCTAATCCTCCAGAGGGCTACATTGGCACATATCGAGTAAGCGTTGAGAGCCATGGGCCTCCATAGCCACAAATTGCACTTCATGGAGCCCCATAGCCATTCTAAGATTGCTCGTGGTTCACTTATTAGACAAGGAGGATGCACCTGATCCATCATGCCCAACTGGCCTGAGATCTACACCACACACTTGCAAATGATCCAGAACTTCTACGATGATGTGGCATCGCCTGCATTGTCATCCTAGCCCTTGAGGGCAACCTACAGGCATCTTCGACTTGTTTGGAGACCCATGAGGACACTTGTGTGCCCCCACAGTCATTTGGAGCACCACATGTTATTACAAGGGGCCAACCCCTTGTCCACTGCTTTTGAGGGTCCTATTCTTCATTATGGCACCCATGGACCTCATCAGGGCTCTTAGAGGGCCCTATGACATGCATAGATTATTATTTGTCCTCTTGATAAGCTTATCTTTTCATTTGTGAGTTAGGTCATTTGCACATTATTTTATTTTTAGGAGCTAATGTAGGCTCATTAGCTAAATTAAACTTCTAATTGGTGTATAAATAGGAGTTAGCTGGATTCATTTGTATCATCACTTGATTTGGGATCTCTTTATCTTTATAGAATTTTGCACTTTTTCCTTGGAGGATTATTTTGGATGATGGATAAATTTTGATGTATGGATTTGGGCTATGTTGCAGGAAACGTGGGGGGGAGGTCCGTTTCCGGCTGGAAACTTGGACGAAACACGGAAACGCGTTTGTTATGGCTGTGAAATGCGTTTCCGGCCGTACCACCACGTTTCCCGAAATGGAAACGTGGCCAGTACGGCCGGAAACGCGTTTCACTGCCGTACAACCCACGTTTCCAAAAAATCTTGTTTTTTTTTAAATTGTTTTTAGGTTATCTAGTGGGTTCTAGAAGCCTGTCTAAACTTATAAAAGATCAGTTTGTCTCATTTTCTCATCACACTATTCAGCAAGTCGTTTCTCTTGGAGACTGGCAGTTGTTTCAGCTAGGGTGTTTTGAGCAGTGAGAAAAGTTGATTTCAACAGCAGGAGAAAGAGATTTCAGCAGCAAGAGAAAGAGATTTCAGCAGCAGCAGATTTGGCTCAGCTACAACCATATTTCTCTTCTCTTTTCTGGCATTTTGGGGTAGTTTCAGCCACAGAAAATTAATTTGG